>PVJA010045836.1:0-15451 GCA_004027025.1 Myocastor coypus | reverse complement strand
CCATCGAGTTACACATTTGACCAGGTGAATTTTTGGGGTATGAGTTCTGTCTTGATGGAGCACCTCAGAAACCACAGGCTAGCCGGGCGTGGTGGCGCACGCCTGTAACCCCAGCACTCGGGAGGCTGAGGCAGGAGGATCGGTGCGAGTTCGAGACCAGCCTGGGCTACCAAAGTGAGCTCAAGGCCAGCCTGAGCTGCATAGTGAGACCCTGTCTCAAAAAGACAAAAAAAAAAAAAAAAAAAAAAAAAAAAAAAAAAAAGAAACCACAGGCTGGGTTCCATGGCCACAAAACTCCTGGCCGTCCCTGGGGTTTAGGAAGTGGCTGATGGCGAGGGTTACTTTTCCTGATCACCGTGGCCTCTCCCCTCTGGTCCTCTTGGATGGGCTAGGAGGAGGGGATGGGTGTCACCCCCAAGCCACAGCTGAGCACCTTCAGCCCCTTTGCTCCTCTCTCGCTGAAAGCCAGCTGACCAGCAACTCCCCTCTGCTGGCCTTGGTTTCCTCATCTGTCAAATGGAGGAGGTAAGAAGACTGTGAGGTTGGTGCACAGTGTGACCAAGAGATTGCTACCTTCAGCAGCAGTTCTGGCATAGACCGAATGGTGGCTCTTGTTTTGATGATTCTGTTTGTTAGAGTGAGTTCTTATGTGGTACCCTCTGGGAGCTTAGGCACTCAATCTCCTGAGTGGGAGAAGATCATGAGGTCCTAAAGTGTTTGCTGCGGTGTTTCCAACAGGAACCCACCTGTGTCTGTGGGTGAGTGGTCTGACCACCATGGGGTCTGGTGGGCCCTTACCTATTGAGTTACCCACTGGTCTGTATCGTTCAGGCCCTCAGTGTGGTTCTGTTACCTGGTGAAGGGGCCTGTGGGGCCATCACTGGCTTCTGTGCTTTCAGGCTTCCTGACTGGCCACAAGATCACTCCTTTTCTAGCACACACCCACTATGCTGTCCTCTGCCATGACAGGAGGCAGCCCCAGGCGGCTCTCCCCAGAGGCCAGATCAGTGGAGCTCCTGGACTGGGGCTTTCAGCCTCCCAAACTATGAACTACATGAACCTCTTTATAAATTACCAACTCCAGGTAGTTTGTAATAATAACTAAACATGGAAAGTTAATAGCTAATATATCTTTCAGGTCTCATTAACCTACAGTTTTCCTCCCCCTTCCCATTCCATCTCATGCTGAGAAAGATGGTCACAGCATATCTTAAATTCTAACCAAACATCTCATTATTTCAACTCCATATATGATTTTTTTTTTTTTTTTTTTTTGAGACAGGGTCTTGCTATGCAGTTCAGGCTGGCCTTGAGCTCACTTTTGTAGCCCAGGCTGGTCTCGAACTCGCACCAATCCTCCTGCCTCAGCCTCCCGAGTGCTGGGATTACAGGTGTACGCCACCATGCCCGGCTCCATATATGATTTAAAAAAAAAATTTTTTTTTAGGGAAGGGTCTACAGGGTGTTCAGGGTCTCACTATTAGATAGGACATGAGTGATCTGCCTGCTTACAGCCTTTCAAGAGCTAGGATTATAGGCACCACCACGCCCAGTCTCAATTTTGCAGTCTCAGTGTGCCCTGGGGGTGGGGCCAACATGGCAGGCCCAGGGATTGAACCCTGGCCCCTGCACCTGCTTGCTGGCACTTTAATCTGCTGAGCTATTTGGCTGGCCTTCAATTCCATATGTGAAAAATATGATTTTCTTGAGAATTTGAATCGTTGCCACCCTCCAGCCTATATGCAAATTGGGGACAGCTGGAAGAATTGTTTTTCATTTGTATAGCTACTATCTGAAAAGCAAGAACAAACTTTCTGAAGCAGTAAAACATGGAACTAAAAGAAATTCTACTCAGTTAACATCATCCACTGAAGAAATATTTGGATTTTTTCCCCCCATCTGATGAAATTGATAGGTTCTGGCTCTAGTATGAATTGCTGAATTATTATGGTGGTCATCTAACATGGCCAATGCCCTTAAAAGAATGGCTTATTATTTTCCCAGAGACCACCTCCCCCTTCTTTCCCAGCCTAGTCCTGGACACAATTTCCTTTCACTTTTCACATGCCACAAGGGAGACCCCAACCAGTGCTCCACAGGTGTCGCTAAACCTGCCCTTCACAGTTCATGAGACTCAGCCTCCCATGTTCTCAGGCCAGAGGATCCCCCCACCTCCCTTGGATTCTCTCTGTGTCCTCAGAGATAATTAAGTCCCTCCTCCCCCACTGTCCTTTTTACTTTGTTTCTCTGCCATGCCAATAGCAATGCCAAAAAAACCTAACAGAAATATTGGGAGGAAGGTGCAGCAACATGTCATTGATAACAGAAACTTTCAGAGGCATTGTTTTCTGTTGTGGTAATGGAAAGCAAACTCAGGACCTGGTACTTGCCAGGCAGGTGCTATACCACTACACTAAGTCACTTCCTCCTTTTCTTGTCTTTTTGAGACAGGGTTTTGCTATGTAGTTCAGGTTGGCCTTGAACTCTCTCTGTAGTCAGGCTGGCCTACAACGACCAGTAGTCTACCTCCTTTAGCCTCTCTGGTACTGGGATCACAGGAGTGCTGGTGCTCATGCCTGGCTTCAGTGGCATTTAAATGACTCTCTCTAGCATTTTCAGCCCATCTTAGCCTGCAAGCCACATTTCCATTGGAGCAAACCTCACATCAGATGCTTGCTGTCCATGTCACTCATTTATGTATTTAGGTCAAATGTGGCATTAAAAAAAAGAAAAACTATTTCTCATTATGGAAAGTTTAAAACATACACAAAAATGCAGAGAATGGTAAAATGAAGTCCATGTGTCCATGATCCAGTTTCAACAGTTTTCCAAGTTTTCTTGGCAGTTTTAAACCAGTGTGCAGACCCACAGTTGGAAGGCTGAAAGCCCAGTTGTGGAGCTCTACTAATCTGGCCTCTGGTGAGGGTTCCCTGGGGCTGCATCCTGTCATGGCAGAGGACAGTATAGTGGGTATGTGCTTGAGGAGAACTCTTGTAGCCAGTCAGGAAGCCAGGAAGCACAGAGGCAGGCAATGGCCCAGGACCCCCACCTATTAACAGTACACACTGGGGCCTGGCAGGATGGCTCAGTGGTCTAAAGCGCCTGCTTAGGAAAGCTTAGGCGGCTACAGAGACTGCGGTTTGATCCCTGGTACCACATGCTGCGCCAGTCCTGCCCTCAGGGCAGGCTGGGCTGGCCATAAAAATAAATAAATAAATAAACAAAGAGAAGTTCTGAAACAAGAAAAAAAAAAAAAAACAAAAAACAAAAACAAAACAGTACCACACTGAAGACCATAGCATGTTGGCCATTTGTAGTGGATGGATCACATTTGGTTCCTGATTCAAAGCACTGCATCATAAAAAGCATTTGTGAGACAAAGATGTCAGGATGCTGACATTGCTAGGTAGTTGATGACATTGATAAACTCTACACTTTTAAAACATGCTAAAGGCACCTCTAAAATATTTTAAAAATGTTTCTTAGTTTTCAGACAGGTACTGAATATTTGCAGTGTAGACCCCCAGAGGAAGCAGAGAGGGGCTCACTGGCTGTGCTTCTCTCTCCAAATTTGTGTGTGCCAAACAAAAGAAGGGGACATTGTTGTATCCTCCTGGCTCTTTGCTCATTTATTTATTTATTTATTTATTTATTTATTTATTTATTTATTTATCTTCACTCATTTCAAATCATGTTCCCAGCTGGGTATGGTAATGTCAGTGTTGTCAGTATTCTAGGAAGCTGAGGCAGGGGGATTGCAAGTTCAAACTCAGCCCAGTCATCTTAACAAGACCATCTCAAAGATAAAAATAAAGCACTGGGAACTGGCCCAGTATAAAGGGTCTGGGGTCAATAACCAATGCTGAGAAAGAAAAGAGAGAGAAAATCATGTTTATTCTGTCTGTCCTGTCATAGCCACAGCCCACATTATCCTCTCAAAGCACCTAGGCCTTTTGCCATTGGACACAGAGGGAGCCCTTTCCTCTAGATGGGACAGGCTCCTTTGCAGGGAGGGGCTCAGTCTTTGTGCCTGGGCTAGAAAGCAGTTCTGAACCCTGAAGACAGCCACACAGACAGAGCCAGGCTTCTGTTTGATAATATGGTTTATTGTCCATTGACGGAGCAATCACTCAAAAATGATACAAAGCATCAGGGACATGACATGCGCAGTCTGCTTGTTGATTTCCAACAACTCCCCTGTGTTCCCAGCAGGGATAGGGGCTCAGACGTAGTATTTCAGCGTGAACACATTCCCCCACAATAACAAGTCCAAAGAAAAACAGACCAAATCAGCAAGGCTTTAAATTATGGCAGGAAGTCCAATGTTTCTTAAACTTATCAAGCAAAGATTTTTTTTAAACAACTACAATGTAAACTTCATTTTAAATATTTAGGGTTGCTTGCATGACAAGAATAGGCAAAAAGAGTAGTGCTTAGGATATAACATAAATTAAAAGCCAAGTGGAGATCTTTCTTGAACTATATATATATTGCCATTGTTTACTGGGAAGGTCTTTGAGTGGCTCTGTCTCTCAGCTACCACCAGCACTTCCTGTTGACCTGACTTTTATTTTCTGCTGCTCAGCATGGTTAGAAAACCAGTGTGTGTGGATCAAATATAAAGGCCATCTTTTAGAGCCAAACCACTCAGAGGTTCTCTCCTATGTAATAATTTGGACCCAAGAACAAAAGATGGGAGGCAGAAAAAAGCAAAGATAGTCAAGGGACTAAAGGAAAGATTTGAAGGGAGCCACTGTCACGGGCCAGCCACCACGTCACGCCTTCCACTGTGGGTCAAATGCTTCCTTGATGCAGTAACTGTATCTCAGGAGTGCAAGTCTAACACCTACCAAGGGCAATAAAAAACACAGCACAGGAATGATCACAGTGGATGTCAAAAATAAACCTGAACATTTCAGAAGTCAGCAGAAACAGGAGCAAATGTTACATATGATATCACCATACAGGAAGCAAACAGGGCGGGTGTTATATTGATTGGGGTGGGGGGTCTGGTGGTGTTATATATACTGAAATCACGTGGACTGGTCCATTATGACATCTCACCAACTTTCTATCACTGTACAGCATGAAACCGCCCTCAGGGCAAGAGTGGATTCCTGGATAAGCCTCCCAGTCTGTCCTGGAAAGGGAAGTCATCAAATTCTGTGCTGACCAGGTCCCAGTGGGCATAGGGGCTGCGTGCCACTCGGGGGTCAGGAGTCCTCAGTCGCTTTGGGGCTGCTGTAGAATAACATAGGCTTAGAGGATAGTGACTTGGGAAGCATTTTGCAGGAGGGCCATTCCTGGGCTGTCAGATTTGAGTTGTGTGTTTGCATAGTTGTGTGTGTGTCCTCAGAGAAGTTTGTCACTATAACACAAGTAGAAAGAGAAATCACTCTCTGTGTTGGTACTGTGTGAACTCCCATGGTTATGGCATCAGAAAACCATTTTTCTGGGACAGGTAGGTTTCCTTGTTCCCCGTAAAATGTCTTTAAGTGGATGATCTTTGTGACTTAAGAAACAGAAGCCTATCTTGGCATATGTACATCTTGCATTAGGGATGTCTCTTAAAATAGGCCACAGCATTCTGGGGGCCTAGAAAGAACTGGAGGTGTCACGCAAGCTGCCCACCCCTTAGCTAATGTCAGTTGCAGAAATCCGCAGCAAATTAGTGACTGTCAGGTCTTAGAAGGAGATGTCACTATGCCTGTGGGGCACTGCAAAACCAGCATCTCCACCCTCAGTTTGTGCAAACAGAGAACATAGCCAGCCATGCCACATGACAGCCTGGGAGAAGCAAAGCTCAGTGGCTCAATCTAGGTCCCTAGGGTCTGATGGGAAGGATGCAGGAACAACTTGAGAAGCTTGGGAGTGAACTACTAGGGCAGCTGAGCAACCTCTACCCCCAGACACCTGCCCCACAGGAAACCACACAGATCTCGACTAGGAGCTGAGGAGACTGTGGAGGTGGGGAGCTGAAGTCAAAATGTGGCCCAGCAGGGGTCTCTTGTTACGCATCTCTATGGGTCCCAAAGGAGGTTGCTAGTGGGATTTTGCAGATTTATAAGATGGAGTGGAGCTTCTCTAGGAATGAGCCTCTGGTTCCCAGGTGGCTTTGGGACCTGGAGGAGTCACAGGTGCTAGGAGTCCGTGGTGGGCCCAGGGGAGATGAGGGGCACTTGCAAGGAGCAGGGATAGCCACCCTATACTGGAGAAGCAGCTGCTGCAGAAAATCAGGGGAATACCCCTCTCAGGATGAAAAGGACTTGGTAGGCCTGCTACACAGTCTTACAATGACCCTCAGAAGTTTCTGCAAAATGCACATTTCCAGGCTCTGCCCTAACAAGGCCATGGAGACCCTAAATGCTGCCTGTCCACCCTCTGGGGTGGCACCAAGCAGGGCTGGATGGGAGTCTGAGTGTCCCACCACTGCCCACATCAGGATCAAAGACTGAGACACACGGTGCCTCAGGGAAGGGTACAGGGGGATCTGGGCCCACCACTCCCTCTGCCCCACAACCATGTTTAGCAGGACAATGGGGAGAGGCAGAATCACACTGATGTGACCCATTTGGATGACTGTTTTATTCATGCTGTTTCCAGGAAGGGATGTCAGAGCTGGACCAGTCTAAACCCTTGGAGGCTTCTCAATCGGCCACAGGGGTGCTGTCGGCCTCTTACGGGTCCTCAATCTCCAGAAACTCCTGCTTGGGGGGCGCCGCTCCACGGTACCATGCGCAGGAGCCATCACTTCTCTTGATGCAGGCAAAGAACTTGGCCTGGTGCCCATTGATGCTTTTCTCTGTGACCCAGTCCATCCAGAGGCACTCGTCCGGGGAGGAGATGTAGCATGGGATCATGGGGCAGCGAGTAATCTGGGGACAAACAGGTAGATTTAGCCCAGCACTGAGGAATGCTGCTCAGGGGGCACTTCCAGGACCCAGCTGTGTGCCTGTTGAGGCAATTCAGGAGGGCAGTCTTGCCTCACCCCTTCCATAGAACAGTAGGCAGGTGCCAGGCAAAGTCTGTGCACCTGCCAAACTGGTACCTTACCCAGCTGTGAGCCAGCTGGCCTGTGTACGTACTCACCTGTGCTATGCCCGCCTTTGGGCCATCTAATCTACATTCTCTAACCATAACGTGGCTTTATTTTAGCTGACCTTTCTAGAAGTACAAGGACAAGAAGAAGAACCGACAACAGTCAGACTTGGTTGTATACGCCCCAGCCTGGGAAATTCAGCAACTTAATGAGACACTGTATCAAAAATAAAATAAAATAAAGCTGAGAGATTTGGCTCAGTGTGAAGACTCCCAGTTCAATCCCTAGTACCCCCATACACACATCCACAAAAGAATAATAGATGTGACATTTCTTTTCTTTCTTTCTTTCTCTCTCTCTCTTTCTTTCTTTCTTTTTCTTTCTTTCTTTAATAGATGTGACATTTCCTGGAAACAGATTTTAGCTGAATGAGAAGGCCTGAACCTTGCTCTCAGCATGAGGTCTGAGGTGGCAGACTGCTAGTGTTTTGGCAAAGGAACTTGTGGCTATAAGAAGGCCACTACTTTTGCAGACATTAAGCAAAGAAGAGCTTGCTTCTGGTATCACACTAGGGACAGGGGCACTGTGCCTGGTGCGCATGGGCATCAGGCACTTGGAGCAGACTGACACTTTGCATGAGCTCAGGATGGGCAGCAACTGGCTGGAATGGGAGGAGCCTTACGCAGCCCTAGCCGGTATGGGACAGAACTTGGCTGGATATTTCCAGTCCCTCCTGCCACCACAGAGGGATGCTGAGTGCCCAGCAATGTTTCCTGCCTTGGGAACAATGGCAAAGCATTGGAGACGACAGCTTCCCAGCCTGGAGCCCTGGGGAGGCTCTCACCCTCCTCAGTCGCATGAGCATCTGTACTGCTACAGGTCTGTTTAGCACAGTTCCTGGGCAGACTCTGACAAGGGAGATAGACGTTTGCAGGGTTCTCAACATAGAGAACCCACAATCAGAGAGCCCACATGAGTAGATGTCTGTGATGTGGGGGCAAAGTGTTACACCTGGGGTGTTCTCACAAGGCACACAAAGGTTTATACTTGCACCTTTGTAGAAAAACACTCATTGGAACACACTTTCCTACAGAGTTACTCTCCTGAGAGTAGCTGTTCCTAGAAGCTACCAGCCACATAGCTGGATCAGCGTGCTTGGTCCCAAGTTTCTAAGAAATTTTTATTTTTATTTATTTTTTTCTTGTTTCAGAACCTTTGTTTATTCACTCATTTCTATGGCTGGCTCAGCCCGCCCCCAGGGCAGGGCTGGCGCAGCATGTGGTTCCCGGGGACTGAACCGCGGTCGCTGAAGCCGCCCAAGCTTTCCCAAGCAGGCACTTTAGACCGCTGAGCCATCCTGCCGGGCCCCTGGTCCCAAGTTTCTTTACTCTCCAAAACATCCCTTGTAGGGCTCTCTGAAGACCAGGGGCCAAAGGCTCTGTCCCCAGCCAGGCAGCCTCCCTACCAAGCAGTCCAGTTCTAAATAAGGATCTGAAAGACTTGAGGCTCCTGGTAAGCCAGAGTGCGACACCCCAGCTGCCCTCCTGAGGTCCAGGCCGTGGGTGTGCTCACCTTGCATTCACAGCCCATCTGGTACCTGTGGTTCAGGCTCTTCTTCTGGGTAGTGCTCAGCGTGTCCCAGGGCACGATGAAGTCACAGAGGGTGATGTGCATCTTGCCATCCCCCTCGGCCTTTCCTGCGGAGAGACAAGGTTCCCCAAGCTCAGGCTGAGTGCTGAGTTCCCTTCCCCCACCTGCCTCTGACATCTAGACAGGACTCAGGGGTGCTGAGATTTAGTTTTATCAGTGCCATAGATTGTTGTGTTGTGAGTTCTGAAATAAATTTATTCTTCCTGTGGAAAACTTAGAAAATGCAAGAAATGAGATGAGCGTGGTGGTACACACCTGTAATCACAGCACTCTGGGAAGCTGAGGCAGGAAAACTGAAAGTTCAAGCCCAGCCTCAGCAGTTTAGCAAGACCTCATTCCAAAAAATAAATAAAGCTCAGGGACCTGGGTTCAATCCCTGGTACCACATGCTGTGCTGGCCCCAAAATCCAATGAGGCCTCGAACCAAAAAGAGATAAATAAGATAAGCCAGATGTGGTGGCACACACCTGCAATCTCAGCACTTGGGAGGCTGAGGCAGGAGGATCAGTGTGAGTTTGAGACCAGCCTGGGCCACAAAGGTGAGCTCAAAGCCAGCCTGAACTGCACAGTGAGACCCTGTCTCAAAAAGACTAAATAAATAAATAAATAAATAAGATAAAGATAAGAATGTAACTCAGTATAAAAGCTTTGGGTTCAATTACCAGTTCTGAAAAGAAAGAAAGAAAGAAAAAGAAAGAAAGAAAGAAAGAAAGAAAGAAAGAAAGAAAGAAAGAAAGAAAGAGAGAGAAAGAGAGAAAGAAAGAGAAAGAAAGGCAAGAAACAACTTTAAAAAGCTTCTCTTTTTGTAATCTCCCTTGTTTTGGGTTGTTGCTGTCTATGTCTTTTTGAGACAGGGTCTCACCATACAGTGAAGGCTGGCCTTGAGCTCACTCTGCAGCCTAAGCTGGCCTTGAACTCACAATGATCCTCCTGGTTCATCTATGCGCCACCACACCCTCCTACTCTCTATAATTTCACAGGCAAGTTCACACACACACACACACACACACAATGAAGTGGTATGTAGATCACTCTGTTTCCTATTTTTCACCAAATAATATTTAGTCACAGGCACTTGTCCCATTTAGTGCTGACCCTGCAAGCCTGCATTTTTCTAGCATGGCTAGCAAACACGGAAGGAAGAGTTTAAAGTCAGCGATAGGTTCTAAATTCCCTCTGCTGGGCACAAGGGGGCGCCGTTCCTGTTTTGTGCCCCAGGCTCCCGAGTCTGCTTCCTTCCTCCTCTGGTGAAGACATCACACTAGTGACAGCCTCAGCATTAGCCAGGCAGGAGAAAAAGAACAAACAAGCATATTACAGTCAGTGACGGAATTTAAAGGTAGCTATGCCGGTGACTTAAAAACTCAGCCTTCCTACTACCCTGGCGCCTTGTGAAGGAGCACAGATGCCCAAGGATGAGTGCCAGAGCAGAGGCACCAAGGCCCTGGCCATACTGTGAATGTCTCTGCTTGACAAAGTGCCACTACATCCACTTAAAGATCTAAGGTGCCACACTGGCCACAGACAGTGGATTGCTGAAGGAATAATATAGCTTGTTGGACCTGGCTACTGTGGTAAGCCCAGAGGGGCAGGCCAGGGCTTCTGTGGATGACCGGTGCCATCTACTGTGCCAGGCATGCTGCCTCTGTGGCACACACACCCTGGGTTTCAATTCCCACCCTCCTGCCTCAGTGTTAGCTGCTCCTCTCCTTTCCTCTTAGGTTTGAGAGCTCAAAATCCTTATAGCTGTTTAGTTAGATTTGCATGACATTCCAGGGGAAGGAGGGAACCAAGGGTACTACTGGAGTGGCATTTATTCTGAATCCCAAAACTTAAAAAGGTAAGTGTAGGCATGGCTTTCAACACTTCAAAAATAGATGCTTTAGGGCTTTTCTTCCCTAGACTTAGGATTCCACATTGGTTTCTATTGCACCACATGCCTAGCATGAATACCCCAGTCTTTATTGTCACCTGCCTGTCTCAGGCATCTGGCTTCTTAACCAGATGGGACACATCATTCTCTTTTCATACCCATGGTTCCTTACACACAGTAATTGCATAAGAAACTTTACAGATGATGTACACTGTCCTAATAATTTTCCTCCCAGTCTGCCTTTTTCTGCTCTTATCCCTGTTGACCTTTTACCACCAATTTAAGCTTCCACCGAAGATTGGCGAAGACAGTAAGTGGAGTGGAAACACAGCTTTGTCTTTTCAAGAGGACAGTTAATGCACTAACAGGAAATGCTGAGGTCATTGATGAATGGCATAGCATGCCTGGATGTTAGAAGATGCCCCTTAGAATAATTAAGACCTAAGAATAATTAAGACCCCTAAGAATAATTAAGACCTGGGGGGCCAGTGAGATGGCTCAGTGGTCTGAAGCACCTGCTTAGGCAACTTCAGGGACCCCAGTTCAATTCCCAGCACCACACGCTGTGCCAGCCCCACTGCTAGGGCAGGCTGAGCTGGCCATAAAAAATAAACAAATCAAATAAACAAACAAGATCTTAAAAAAAAAAAAAAAAAAGAAGAAGAATTAAGACCTGGTTAGTTTACATGACATAAAGATTTGCTGCAACATTCTACGGATACTTGTCTTGGAGAAAAGTGAGGCATACATCTTAGATATGGCAAAAATAGGAATGAATTAAAATGCGTCACTATAGGTTATATGCTTACTTTTCCTTTTCAGAGAAGAGGACTGTGGAAGAAAATTACAGGGCCAATTCTATAAGAGTTCCTGAACACGGTCTCAGAAAGCCCAGCTCAACATGTGAAGCTGAGTCACCCAGCCAGGGAGGTGGGCTGCCTCAGCCATGTGGTCAGCGCTGGCTGGTGGAGCGGCTCCCTGTGTCCCGTGATCTCTGCCCCGCCCCTGGCTAACTCATCCAGACTCCAGAGAACAGGAAGTAGGTTCTGTGCCTTGGGAAGGAAAGGCCAAAGGCAGTGTGGAGTCACCTGACTGAGTCTGGGAAGAAGTGGGATCAGAGAGGTGCCTGGCATGATGGGGTGAGTCAGCTGGGCAGCTATGCGGGCCTCCAGAGAGGATGGAGTAGTGTGCCCTCAAGAGACAGCTGTTGCCCTCTGGGTAGGTGTGTCATTGCTGAGTGAATGAATGAAGAATGGTTGCCAAGGGGAGAGAGACCCTGGGGCTATCATGCACACTCTTGTCTGAGTCCCTTGAGGCTCTGCTGCCTCGCTAACTCAGCTCTTCTCAGACCCCAGGGGCAGCTCTGGACCCACTCACCAGTCGCTTATACTATGCCACGCAGAAGGCACAAGTCACTGCTACCTCCCATTTAAGAAACAAAACTACTAGCTCCCATCAAGGGAATCTAGGTCAGGTCAGGCCCAGCATCTCTGTAACCCCCGAGTTCATCCATCCTCACAGCAGCCCCATGGTAGGCATGGGAAAATCAACAGGCCAAGTCACTTGGCCAGGAGAACAGGTCCAAACTCACACAGGTGTGCTTGTGGAGCCTGCAGCTGGGCGCCTCCCTGACTGTTACAATACTATAAATGTAACCAATCCCATTGTATTTTATACATAAAATGATTAAAATGGTAAATTTCATAAGGATGGTACTTTAGTTTTTAGAGAAATGAATCAAGTGATAGAGCTTAAACCATCGGGCTACACATCTCACTGGGTAGATTGTTGGGATATGAGTTCTATCTCAGTGGAGCAGCTCAGAAGCCACAGGCTGGGTTCCATGGCCACAAAACTCCTGGTCGTCCCTGGGGTTTAGGAAGTGGCTGATGGTCAGGGTTACCTTTCCCAACCATAGTGACCTCTCCTCACCAGTTCTCTGTGATAAGCTGAGAGGAGGGGATGAGTGTCACCCCCCAAGCCACAGCTGGATCCAGGAAACAGTCAGGCAAGTGTGATGAGACAACAGGCACGTGGTCACCAAGTGGCCAGCCCCTCAGCCACTTTCAATCTCCATTGTTCATGGAGCTATAGTCCAAACGGCTTCGGGTTTCAGAAAGACTACGCAGTATACACTGCAGTATGGCACACTGCCTTCTCCTGACACTGGGGACGGTGTCACGAGAGTCCACGTGAAGAAGCCCCTGATGAGCAAAGTGGGAGAGTGGGGAAAGCGACGGTGTCTGCACACAGCACTGGCGTGACTCAGCCCCTGCACAACTGACGCATAGGCGGGCTCCATTTAGATGCTGAGAGCTCTCGCCCTCTCAGAAAGGGGGCTGAATGAGCTAAGCTTTCCTACCATGTCCCCCAAATATATAAAACAGTGAGCCTCAGTGACTATCACGGGGTGGGGGAGGCGGGGGCTGGGGAGATAGCTCCGTGGCACAATAGCTCCATGGCACAAGTGCCTGCCTGGCAAGTGCAAGGTCATGGGTTCAAACCACAGTCCAGCAAAAACAAAAAACAAAACAAAAAAAAACTAAAGTGACAATCATGGGGCTCCTCCCCCCAAGGGCTCTGCTTTGCCCTAACTTCCAACCTGTATCTCCTAATAGCCTGTGGCTTCTTCAGTCTCAGGTATGTCAGAGGTAACAGGAGCATTAGCTGTGTACATAGCAGAGCTATTGTGTGTTAGGGCTCCTGGCTGCTAAGGACTAACCCACCCTGAGGGCTGCCCCCTAGTACTCCCCTGGCTGAACCTCTTATTTCACAGACCAGAGGGCAGTGCCCTGGTACTCAGGATCTATGGTGAAGAGCTCGCTGGCTGCAAAGACCACAGGAGGTGAAATAGTGCCAGGAAAGACAATAGCGCCTTGGCAAGGCAGGTGTCTGTCCTCAGCCGCCCAGACACACCATGGGGAGTAGCTCAAAACTCTGGCAGGAGGCTCTGCCTTTGACTGGGAGCAGGGAAGTTCTGGATAGACCCTGGCTGCCAGCCCTGGCTGCATGCTGGACCCTCTAGGGCTGGTTGAGTTGGTCGTGGGGTAGGCTAGGAGTCCCTGTGGGCAATGCTAGAGAAGCACCCTGGCTGAGCTGTGGAGCAGCAACAGGCCTACAGGGAGGGAAAGGGCAGTAGGATGTGCAGGTCAGGAGGGCAGTCCCATAGGCAGAGACAGGGCAGGACTCCTGGTGGCTCTGCGCTGGTAATGACATAGAGAGCGGTCTTGAACCAACTCCAGTGTACAGCATTTGCCAATTTGTACAGTGGAAATGCTCCCACCCTGGCCAAGCTCAAGCTGCCAACGAAACACCAACCAGCTCACACCAATAAAGATGTCAGCACTGGCCCTCTGAAGCGGGTGTAAGGCAGCCCCATGCTAGTCCCTGGGGCTGGGGTGTGTTGCCCTCCATTGGCTTTCTTCTCCTGCAACACAAGGTTACAACAGCATGTTGTCCACAGGAGATTAAATAGGATCTGCACGGAAAGCATTTGGAACATTGTCACCTCAGGTCAGGACCCAGGGAAGGAAAAGGAAGGTGGCAGGGCTTGGCAGAGAGGTGCCACAGCCAACAGCCTCTGCTTAGGCAGAGGTGCACACACAAGGTACACTGGGAGATGGATCCTGACCTATACCTGGGTCATGGGTGCAGCTTGGCTAAGGTACCCCTAGAGGATGGTATGAGGTCCTTGCACCATGGGCACTAGGATGGAGAACAGGAAGCTTCCAAGCTCTCCAGGGGCCAGAAGTTCCTTGTGCCCCATGGCCTTTCTCACAGGCAAGGCTCCTCTCCCATGTACCTGCAATGAGATACTCCTTCTTCCCACCAACATCCAGCGAGACCCCGCACACTGCCGAGGAGGGGGCTGTGTAGATAAACTCTATGTCTTTCTCAGGTCCTTTGAACATCTGGAAAGACAAAGATAGTGTCAGTACAGATGGGCTGCAGAGCCAGCGGATTCCACTCGGCCACTCCCCAGGCACTTGGGTGGCCCAGCCTGCACCAGGTGCAGCCCACAAAGAAGAGGTAGGAATGTACTTTGGACAGGTCAGAGGCCAGAGTTCTCTGCAGCCACTGTCTGCTTGCAATGACAGCTCTTATGGTGGGGAGTATAACACTTGCCTGGAGGGACTTCTTCAGACACTCCTCAAGGTTTTTCTAGAAACCCAGGGGGAATCCCTGTGAATCCTCAGGAGGGTGGTCCATTGTGGATGACTACTGTCTTTCTAGAAGTTCAGGAACTGGGTTGTTCTTTGGTTTGTTTCTGAAGCTAAGAGTAAAAAGCCAGGGACTCATGCGCTCTGAGCTGTTCCTCGAGCCCTATTTCCAGGAAGTTGGATGGGGGCAGTAAGTTGGATGGGGGCAAGGATAGAGAAGCACCTCTGGAATCAGGGATACAACTCCAAGAGTGGGGGAGGGGAGTTTTCTCAGTGTCTGACTTACTTACGGCTCTCCAGGAACGTACCTGTGGCCCAGGTGAAGGAAGGGGTTTCCCTAGCACCCTGGCAGGGATGTTTTGGTAGTGCTAGGTATCAAGCCCAGGGCCACCTGCTCTACCGCCAAGCCACACTCCAGCCTTGGAGAGTTTTAATAAAGAAACCCAGATGGATTGGGATCATTTCCTAATGTCAAGGCAAACCAGCTCTCTTGGAGCTCCACTCCAGCCCACAGCCAGAAAGGCCACCACGAAGTGGCAATGTTAATGCGTGGTGTTATGTGATGTTGTTGGACCAAGAGCTACAGGTGCTGCTTTGGTGTTTAACACCCACAGTGAAGTCATAAAAGCAGATTTCATTTCCTGTTTCATAAATAAAAAGCCTCAAGTCCTGAGAGACTAGGTCATTGTTTTGAAGTGATATATGTAAAAGACAAAGTGGTCCATTGGT
>PVJA010045835.1:0-15436 GCA_004027025.1 Myocastor coypus | reverse complement strand
TTTTTTTTTTTTTTTTTTTTCCTTTTAAATGGTAAGTGGAAGTGCTGTACATTGAAACAGCTAGGAAAATTATAATAAGTCTAAAGTCACCTGGATCAAGATCTTTATAGGTATCATTTTTTAGTGTAAATTGGTTTTTTTTTTGATAAATAACCATTTTTTTCATTTTTTGATACAAATAACTTTCATGAAAGTTGTTACAGCACAGCTGTTATTTTCTCTCACTACTAATTAGCTCATTGTAAAATTCAGTCTGTTGTTATTTTAAGCCTAGTTATTTCACTAAATCAGCTCCCAAAGCACTATGCAGCTTACTTATCCGTGCTTATTTTTGAAACTGGTGTGTTGTAAGTTTGTCTGGTAGCAGCATAGTTCATTTATATCTCTGGTAATTATTACTTACCTGTGTTTTTTTTCATTGTGACATCTAGTTTTGTATTATTTCACACTTTTCAGTGCTACAGGATTTTATTAGCTATATACTTGAGAACATTGACTTCCTATACCTCAATTCACTAGCTTTATGTAAAAATTGAATAGAAAATCTTGATTGAAGGCAAAATTTCCATTGGAAAAATGTGGTGTGTCACAACAGAATTAACAATGAAATACAGATCATCCAGGCCAAAAATAAAAGACTTAGACTCTGACTGGGCTTCAGGAAACAGATAAGCATTATTCATCAGACAGCAGGAGATGTAGTGATAGGTTATTCACATTTAATCTTTATCCATAATGTTGAGATATTTCTGTCTGTGGTTATTTCTTCTCCCCATTAAATACCTGCAAATACAACAGGATTGTAATTTTCCACAACAAGCAAATTACTAAGAATATTAAGGAGAGTGGGACCTTGGTTCTTGAATTTGATTCTTTCCATTCTTTTAGTTATGCACCTAAATGGACAAGAGCCATCAAATTAAAGGATAGCTTCAATGTTGATTTTATAGGGCAATTTAATTCAGCTCTCATTCAGGTCTGTTTGCAAACAAAATTGCAGAGAGAATTGAGTTCATGAACCGAGGTAGTACATAATACATGATATACATATGTGTCATAGGGTATTTGTGCACACACTAGTATGCCTTGTTTGGACATACATGTAAGAAACATAAACACTAAGCATGCACACATATGTAAAACATGTGAGCTCTATAGGAGCCCCCACATGTATATGTACACCACGTTTACATGCATCAGCTGCATTCATTACCACACAGGAACAAGTCACACAGACCCTTCAGCATTTCCACACACAGGTCATCTATCTTACCTGCACAAACACCACCCTCATTCTGAGTGCTGAGGCCTGGAATTGACAGCCTGCATGTCATATAGGACAGGGATATGTAAGACTTCATTGCTTTTTAGCATACATTCTTCATTGTACATTTGTTTAAAAGGATGTTATTATTTCCTGATAATATATCAAAATAATTTAATTATATTTTTAAATATTATTATATGACTTTATTTTAATCTTATTTTATCATTTTCTTTAGAATATATCCAAAGTGTGTTTTTTTTACAGACTGAATAAAGAAAAGATGAATTCCTTTTTCCAGTAGATGTCATAAAGCGCAGTTTGCTCTAATGTTGAGTCTTATAACAAAACAGTGAAAAATCATACAATTAATTCTAAACCTCAGTAAGACTTATAACATGCTAAAAGATTTATTACAAAAATAACTGCTTAATGAGAGGATACTACGTCAAACATTAAATTCAAGTATACCTACTTTTAGGTAATTGTTTTTCTATTGACATGACACTATACAAATGTTATCATGGATGTTGCATACAAACATATTTAACACTTCTCTTTCCAAAATGAGCTTACTGGGGACATAGCTCAGTGGCAGTGTGTTTCTGGAAAGCATAAGATCCCGAGTTCGATTCCCAGTATGAAATAGTGAGGAGCTGGGCATGTACCTCAATAGCATAAGTGCCACACTGGCAAGCAAAAGGTTCTGAGTTCAATTCCTGGTACAAAAACAAATGAGCTTATGAAATCATATTTTTTACTCTGGTTTTTCTTCAGATCATATAAATCTTTTGCCTTTTACTAAAGATTTCCGCTGAGAGGAACAACTCTGAGTCTTAAACCAGTTTTAACAAAGAAATCATATTTTATCTGTGCCACTTGCCCAGATTATTAAGGATAACTGGCAACAACAACAACAAAATGAGCCATGATCATTCCACCCTTTAAATGTTTTGTCAAGAACTTTAAAATTGTACTCATTTCATTCTCAAATCAGGGATATTGACAGGACTGTGGATGATCAGAGACAGAAAGAAAAGCGCATTGGTAGGCAACAGATAACATTTTAAAAGGCACCACAATTTTAAGAGGCAAAAGGGGGCAAAATTTAAGCCACTATGTCATAACATATTCTGTATGAAAATTAAAGGCTTAAAGTTATTACCATGTGCAGAGGTTTCTTGCTTTTGATATTCAGCTCTGGACACACACATGCACGCTCACACACGCACACACACTTCCAAGAGTAACAAGAGAAGAAAGGATACATGATAGAGATGGTACGCAGGGGCACAACAGAAAATAAAGTAGCTCTTCATGCTTTTCTGCCACCATTCATGATGATAATTCAGGTTCCTTTTTCCTCCTACTCTGAAAGAAGGGCTTGTTTAATAATTTATAACATATGCATGAGATGCATTTTCTATATAAAGATTATTAAAACCTGCTTTTATATTCTTGATAGGATACTCTTCTCTCTGGGCTATATTAAAGGGCACAAAAGAATAGCACAATTAATGTTGATAATCAAAATGGTAAAAGCATCTCTACTAAAGCTCCTATTCTGGAGCTCACAGCAGCTTAAAATGTTATTGAATTAGATAATAAAGAAGAAAATGTCTAGGCCATATAACCTAAATCATTATTATGAATAAGCCATGATGCACCGAGAAATCATGACTCTTTTTGACGACTAGAAACAATTTTAAGGAAAATGCCCCAACAACTTTGTTATTTCAATATTTTGACAGTATTCACTTCATTCCTCAGTTAGTTTTCTATTCCTTATACCACATATTTTGCTGCAATGCTGAACCATTTCAATACTACTGATACAGAAGTCGGCACTGGGGAGAACTACTCTGGCATTGAACGTTTTTCATTTTATCCATTACGTTCCCTCTTCCCTGCTAATGGCAAAGACTAGACACAAGCAAGATGGCTAAAACCAGGCAGGACTCTGGAAGATCTAGGCAGACCATTAAGATGAATGCCAAATTGTCAATTTAAGACTGTCCTTTAGAAACAGAGGAAGGCGGATTGCTCAAACGAAGATGCTGGCTGAACACCCCGCTGCTAGTGCCTGACTTACTTATGGAACTCATTAGGTACCTGAGAACTGGAAGAAGAGCACACGATGACAGCTGTGTAAGCAGGACAGTGAAACCACTCAGCATATTCCCCTGCTAATTCCAAGCCCTTTAACAAGAAAATTCCGACATCATAAGATGTTACCGGATGTGGCAACGGATGTGCTAAGAATGAGCTCAGTGTGACCTCAACATCTGGAGTACAGGAAGCTTTGATGTACACTCACCTTAGGAAAACTAGTCAATGGTGCTGGATTGACTTATTAGAGAAAATGAATTCTAGGTTTAAGGGTTAGTCTTGTTGGTTGCCAAGGATATTTGAAAGCTTATACAGGCTCAAGTATAAAGGAAATAGTCAGAAAGTTGTTAATAGGCTCAGAAAAATGAAATAGAGACCTTGAATATTTGGAATAGAGGTGATGATTTTTTTTTTTTCGAAAGGAATTTCTAGTGACCTAAGGATGCTAGTGGGCAGTGTCGTAAGGACTATGAGAGTGAGACAAGTCCTAAGAGAAGGGAAAAGCCATAAATGGGGATCCATCTGAAAGGCTTGCGAAAACATAAACTCTCATTCCTTGCTCACCACACAAAAAGGCCAAGGATGGTAGTGGGGTCCAGAAATAGATTTACGGAGAAATCTAGAGAGGGGAAGAAAGTGAACACTTTCACAGCAAACCCACCATGCTTTGGGGCTGCAAGTCAAAGCTGATTTAGAAAACGAAGGGAAGGCAGATCAGCTAGGCAAGCACATTAGCTCCACATTCAGAGTACCTACAGGTCTGAGTTCTCTGCCATTCAGACACACCAGTCCACTGGCATCTGTAGGTCACTAGAAATTCCAGGTCCTGTAATTCTAAAAGAAATGTTACAGATCAGAAAGCCTTATGATCTGTGCCTTTTTAGTTCCTCTCCCAAGAATAGTTAATTCAGTAGTCAGTTATTAGGTGGCAATTGGGATCTTTTCCTTGGGGAGTACATCAAGACTGCAGATGGTTATTTGTCCCAAGAGAATAGAGGCAGATAGAAAAAAAAAAAAAAAACTTTGCAGTGAAGGATGTGAAGGATGGAAGAGGAAACCCTCATTGGGGAAAAATGTTTAACCTGCTGTGTAGCATCTGAGAATTCATCAAGAGCTAACTAGTGAAAGACTATTAATATGTTACCCAGCTCCAAGATTTCTAAAATTAGTGATTTTTAAGTCACTGAAGGTAATGAGGTTACAGGGTGTGTTTAGGCCTTTTTCTTGGTAACACTTGGGTAAAAGGGGAGTTCCACACAATACGTGAAGCAGGTACGAAGGTCAAAAAAATAAAACAGAAGGAAAACTGCAAAAGAGCAAGCCACTTCCCTAAAGTGGAAAATAATTAAATTATTTCCAGAATTCTGTGTGATTAAGTCTAAGAGCAGTCAACTAGGGTCACTGTGACAGCCAGCGTTTGATAATAAAGATGACTGAAATTCTGGAATTAAATCTTGTAAGCTGCAGGAGGCCTCAGAGAATTGTTAGAAAAGAAGTAGCAATGTTGAATTTGTGCTTAAGAAAGAACACTGAGGACTCCTGGAGAAGGAACAGTTGATGATAAAGAAGAAATGCTGTTTAACAGGTCCTTATATTAATACAGATAGGAAATAATGAATCTGAGCTATGGCATGGTGGTAGATACTGCAGAGGTGTAGTTCTTAGGAATGTTGGGTATTTTCTTAGCAAATATGCAGCTTATATTTGAATACCAACAATTTGCATTTTAGTTGTGACATTATTTAGCTTATCCCCAAAATTGTACACATGTCTAATTAAACATCAATCATTCCTAAATACATATCATATTCTTATTATTGTCAACCTATGAGAAGAAAATAGATGTGTCTTTTAACCTCCAGTCTCATACGATAACACTCTTGTACTTTTCATAGGATACTAGTTACCTAGTTTCTAGTTTGTCTTTATACTTGTGGAAAAATCAGTAAGAGAGAAAATATGCTTCCATTTTAAGAAATGCTTATGGCTAATCATTCCTTTTCATAAATGACAAATTAACGGTAAATTAGTTTTCAAATGAATTATCAAATGGCATCCCTTGTTCACATGGAAAGTGTGTCAAATGTACTCGACTTTAACTATGATTCGGTGGGCTTATGTGCACAAGAAGTATCTTGTTTATAATTTGGAGATATTCCGTCTCTATCCAGTGCAGCTATGAATATGAACTAAGACATCTGCTGATACCAGACAAATCCTGGTCTGTGTCTCTGTCAATGTTTTAAAGGTTTCTTAACATTGTTTTCTCTCCTATATCTGTAATTCCCTAAGTTAAATGATAAAAGATTATGTCTGCAATTTTTGTCTTGACTATGACATCTTAGAAAACTACAGCATGTAAATTTAGCAAGTTAATTTGCTGTGTGTTGAAAAAAATCAAAAGAAGTCAATGAAGACCATTTTTGCACCAATACTGAAAAGTTAAAATAACGTATTAAAGCGATGTGTTCAAAAGATATTGAAATAGCTGTGAATAAATATTATCTTTATCCCAACTATCAATTATGATTTTATCTTTGAGAATGATCTCCAAAATGTAACACTGAGCTCCTAGGAAAAATTATTTTCCAAGAAGTATTTGTATTTCTACAAATTGACAATGTCTCTTTAAGAAATAATTACTTATACTTGATAAGGTGTGAGCTAAGAATCTTAAATGTATGTTTTATTTAACTATTATAGCAAATTTGTAATTAAATACCATAAGTATCATTTTAAATTTATAGACAGGAAACTGAGATTTTAAGAAGTGAACAAATATTTTCAGAATTCTTCATTTGCTTTGCTGAATATTTTGGTGAGGGTCGAAAAACTGAGAATGCACATTTAACTGCATCGTAGAATTGGCACCAAGTTTAAGAAGAAACGTGCAGTAGGGCTGGGAAAGAAAGGCCACAACAGGGCTGGTCTCAAAAGGTTTACCTATTAAAAAAAGAGAGAGAGGGAGAGAGAAAAAAAATTCAGGTTCTTTTCTTCCTAAGATGTTTGTTAAATAAAATAACTACATTGTAATTAACTAAATGTAGCATCTATAAATGTGTTAATCAGAAAAATTATCATAAGGTAAAAAGATTTAAGTATTCTGTTTTATTCCTTGAAAGAGCAGGCTTACCATGCAGTCTGAGGAGAGGAATTTGTTTTTTACATATCATTACATTTTATCTTAGAATGCAGAGCAAAACCATGCTTTTAGCAGTTAATAATTATAAATCTCTTTGAAATAATGATTCCTTTCCTCCTGCCTCATGAATAATGTTCAAATCAACATCTTTTCAATGATTTTAGTTTTTTTTATTTTGTTCTAAGTGGAAATGTCCTTAATAAGAAGTTGAGCTTATTGGCAAACTATGATATGGAGAATGTTTTGAAATGTTTATGCTTAAAATCATGAAACATTGGATATACTTTCCAAAATTTAATTGATCTATGATCAGTAACTCTAGATTAAAAAACTCATATCGGTTCTAATAACTGTATTGGGTTGCTTTGTAGAGAGATAATTTTCCTAGAGATATGTTAGTACTTAAATAAAATATTTTATAGAATATTATTATGACATAGAAATCTTATTTACCTTTTTTAAAATATATAAATGTGGCTGAGGAGATAGCTCAGTGGTCTAAGCACCTACCTGGCAAGTGCAAGGACCCAGGTTCCATCCCACTTACTACGTGCGGCGTGGGTCCCAGCATTCTGTGAAGGCCATGGAAACTGGGCTTAGTGGTGCCTGTTTGTAATCACAGTGTTGGGGAGGCTGAAAAGGAATATCACTAAGAGCTCAAGCTGTGTAGCATGTCCCTGTGCCACAAAAACACAACGTTTAAAAAAACTACTATGAAATATATCAATGTAGTTGACCTAGCTGGTATAGAAAGACCATTCTTCAGAGGGTGTGTGTGTGTGTGTGTGTGTGTGTGTGTGTGCTTAAATATATTTGTAATGGATACTGTCCTGTTTAATGTCATCCACTACATTGAGAGATACCGTAAAGAGTTATATTCACCACATTGTTGCTTTTAGAATCAGTATACATTTGAAGATGTTCTCTAGTACTTTTAAGTTAATAATTTAAATTATTACTTTATATAAGTAATTATTTTATTTTATTGTTTTTGTTAACAATTGTACAACAATCAATGAAAGCCTCAGAGTTCCAAACAGATGTGTTTTTATCTATGTAATTGCATGTTAATATGTCTCATATTTATTGAGATATCACTGTGCCCAGCACTATAGTAATATTTTAGCTGCATTATTTTGTACTTAATACTATCTCATACCAAGAAATGCAACTCTAGCTAGCAAATTCTCAGACTCTTAACTAATTTGTGTGTTATGTATTGTCTTGTCACTCAATAAAGATGTATCATAATGGGGTATAAATAATTACATGAGCAAATAATGTCAGTGTTGTGCATATTTCATATGATGAAATATTTCTTTATCAAAAGTTTGCCTACTCAGTGTATTATTCCTCAATTAATATTTCAAACCATTTTGGTAATTAACATTTTTTATCTTAATATAACAACAGCATAATCCTCACAATGCCAGTAGCAAAGAGAATTTCTGGAAGTACCAATTAATAGGTAGAGAAAGACTAAGAACCTCCCTCACATAACGAGCCTGATTGTCCTAGAAAATGTAAAGGAATAATGAAGGACAGTACTTGAGAAGTAAATTGTACTTGTCTTGTTTCATAATGCTTGAGTTTTAAAAGCTATGAAATATAGAATGGCTTTCTCAATTATGATGAGCATCGTGTCTTGGTTCTTTGATATGTAGGTGCATGCCTATGTGTTCTCAGTCAGTGTTCACTGTGCAAAGCAGAACAGAGATTCTAATTCACACCAGGCTGCTTTTCCGTATTTCACATTGACTTCCTTATATCCTTGATAACTGGAGGAAAGATGAATAAGCAAAATTGTGCTTCACTTATGCAATACATAAGAAGCTAAGATTCATTATATCTGAGCTGTCTGCTATGTTTATTTTAAATATTTCATTACTTCAAATAAGTAATTGAGTACAGTTTATTAATGACTGTGGTTTTTTATTAAGTATCCAAATCCCTTCTCATAAATTTTAACTTTTGCCTCCAATTATCAGACCTAAAATAGAGAAAAAGCAATAAGATAAAAAAATAGGATATTCTTTATGCCAGTGAAGAAGGGCTCTGAAATTTTCTTGAGAGCTCCCAGAAAAATCACGAAAATTTGTTCTTTAACTTTATTACAAATAAAGAGATCTGTTTAAAAACTTTAAGAGAGGAGTGTTTAAGTTATAAGGAAAATAGTCTCTTCTAAATTAAATTTGGTATGTGAAATTTTACCCATATAAATATTTTACAGCTTATATTCTGGGATATGTCAACTGTAAGATTTTCTGTGCTGTATTTTAAATCACAGGCAAAGCATGCCACAATTCTTAGGAAAGAGTGTTAACAAAATTTTTCAATAATTGTCAGAATCCTAATAAACTTATGATTGACAAGATTGTCCAAAAAAGTACAGAATGTGTTGGAGTTGAAGGCCTAGTATGCACAAGACCCTAGATTCAGGCTCTTGCACTACACATGAATGCTTATAGACCCCCACACACAGTATAGGCAATCAGTTAGAATTGTAGTCATTATTCATACTATTAATTTGGCCCACTTTCTTTAATTTCAATAAATACAGATATATAGATTCATTTCCTTCCTTAGTTTATTGATAATTTTACAGTAAATTTCTTATGATTATTATGCACTATATCTAAAGCTTTTTGTGCTTAAAATTTATATTACAAAGGCAATTCAGCATTCACCATGTTCTTTGACAGTCCATTCAGTTTAATGATCATTTTAAGAAATGGGTTTTTTTTTTTTTTTCATTCTAATGGTTTCATTTGTTTTTCACTACACTGTAAAGAAACATTTCACCTTGCTTGCATTACTGCTATTATTGCATTAATAGACTTTCAAAGTTTTAAATTAATGGGCCGGACAAATACCTCACTGGATTGAAGCACCAATAAACAGGCACAGGGCCTGGTGGTTCTGTCACAGGCCTACAGTGTTGGCCTTACACCTTAGTTTGAGCTGAGAAGACAGTTGAGACTGGTTGTGGTGGTGCATGCCTGTAATCTCAGCTCTTGGGAGGCTGTAATCAGGTGGATGACTATGAGTCTGAGCTAGTAGTGAGACCCTGAGCACACTGTAGACACTTCCCTAACAAATAAATATAAATATAAATATAAATATAAATATAAATATAAATATAAATAAATATAAATATATATATAATATAAATATATTAGTGGTAATGATTACCATTACACTTCAGTTACCTACAAGTAATTTTATTTTTATTTTAAGTTTTGCAAAAGGTTCTCCTCAAACAAGTTCTTGTTTCTTTAATAAAGAATAGAGTCAGAGCAAATAGACCACGTACTTTATTTTGTATTTGAGAGAATAAAAAGCATTAAACTGACATTTCTCAAATAATATTCAGACTGTACTAATATGCTCAGCATGAATCTCCAGTACTTCTAAAATCAAGGAAGAGCTTCAATTAATCAAGTTGAAGATGAGTTAATTACATAGGACTGAATAAACTAATTAGGAAATGTTTATTTTGGTAATTTTTTGAGATTTTATGGTATCATTTAAACGTTTTATTTTCTCTATTTTTAAGAGATTTTTGTTTCTTGTAAAATTCATCTTTAACACAGAAAAATTTAGTAGACTCTGCTGTCATACACTATGATAAAACATTTGGACCTCATATCTTATTTCACAGATTGCCCAAATCGAGAAGCTCTTAAATAATTTTTCTTTTCATGTAATGCAATAAGTTCAAGAAAAATCTATATTTTTTATCAGAATATCTATATAGACAAAGTGACAACCATGATCGGGATCGGGAGTATCATATTTGAGAATAACGCTCCTTCAATCAAGTATGACAAGTTTTTTTTTTTTTTTTAGCCACTTTGTATTTTGATTTAGAACAAGAACACCCCTCCAAAAGCTCATGAAAGCAGAGACAGGGCTTCTGGCCAGACAGGATCATGGGACACTGAGGTCTTGTGTAATGTTATGAGGTGTGAGAGACAGTGGGCCACGTGAATATGACCTGGAAGGAGGCGTTTCGCTTCCACCGTGGTTAGTCCCGTTTTGGGCTGCGCATCTTGAGCACTCACACCACTCGATGCTCTGTTGCTGCTGAGCTTCAGCTTGGAGCCGGCCAACCATGGACTGAAGCTTTGAGGCAAATAAACTTCTTCTATGTTACACTGCAACTATAGAATATTGATTTTCAAGCAAAGGGAAAGTGTGGAAGACGCTAGGTCAATGTCACTTAAAAATTCAAGGAGAAAGTAATCCATTGAAATACAGAAGCTGGTCTAACGTGTTGCACAGTCTCAGCCGCAATTCCATAGCCTCAGTATGTCAAAAGATAAGGGCTCTTCCTAGCAACCCTGAGATTTCTTACAAAAACTTCTATATGGAAGATAATTTCAAGTAATTAGCAAATCTTTAGTACTAGGTGGCTCCAGATTTACGAAGAAAATTTAGGGCATTTAATGGCAAAGTAACACATTTTTGAAAACTATATAATCTATTATTCAAAACCTAATGACATCAGGCTTGTTTTATGAGCAAAGGTCAATTTTTAGGATATTGTAATAACAAGGTGAGGCTGACGGTGTTATAACTTTGAAATGTGTAAAAGAAGATTAGCTTGTGTATTATCTAGCTTAAATTATTTATCTTTGCATTTTATTTCCTTAAGATATTTTATACTATATGCTGTAGCAAGCAGATATAATATAAATTATTTTTGTCCAGAAAACATCCATGGATTGTGTCCTCTGGAACTTCACTGATGAATGTCCTATAAATATCTTTTTTGCATGTATTTGAAAATTCTTTTTACAATTGTTCATTTCCATTCTTTCTTTTTACTCTGAATTTTTTGTAGCATCATTCATATGATACATGATCATTAGATTATTAATAAATGAATTTATTAATTAATGTCTCTGTCATGTATATATTTCATCTAAGTATGAAAATCATGGGTATACCCATTTTAATACCATTAAATTAATGATTTAATAAATTTAAATAAACTTATTGAAGGAAAACACAAATTAGGCTATATTAGACATACTTAGAATATGGTTAGATAATAACTTTGTTACTTTGCTCACACTCACAGAGAATATTCTCTTAAACAACCATGTAGAGCCAACCTATTAAGTAATCTTTACTTTTTATAATTAAGCAAAGTTTTCAAGATCAGATAGATGTAAGCATTTGTTGGGATGATGTAATCCTCATTGTCAAGGGAATCCAATCCTTGAAAAAATAAAAGAAAGAAATTACTAAAAATTTCTGTAGGAAGTAGAAGAGGACCTATAATTTTTCCAGTTACACCATAAGAGACAGCACAGGCCTCAAAGTCGGAAGGTATAATTAGATGATTCTCCTCATTACAAAATACAAGTTTCACTGGAATTACTGCGAAGATGCTTAGAGGTTTCTAGAGCTAATTAAAAATGCTAAGAAGCAAATTAACACTTTCTCTCTAATAAACTGCAAACACATAGTTCAATCCCTTTAATAATGCTCCCAAGCCCCCCAAACAGCTGGAGCAAGTGCAGACAGACTGAAGTCAATAGAGTAAACAATGAGAAATAAAGGAAACAAGCCCAGGGAGTTTGGAAGGCCAGAGGCCCAGGAAAAGAAAGTGAAAATCCATCCTGAATGAGCATGTGAAAGGACGTGATGAGAATAAATGAAAGTTGGTAAAGATGAAAATTTAATAAACAATGCTTTTGTGGCAACTGTTTAATATATTTTCTTAATTTGATTAGCGATATGGTTGTTAGCATTTTGTTGTTTGTCTCATCTCTTGCTGTGTCTTGATTTTCTAACACTCAGTGAAGTAAAAGCAATACATCTTCAATATTCTTAGAAAATATAATCAATCAATAAATAATTAGAGAATTGATGATATAAAGTTTGCTGGATAATGTGTGTACGTGTAGTAAGGAAATGCATACTAATATAGCACAAATGAAATATTTTAGCATACAATATTTCATGCTTAAGAGGGCTATACATTTTTTTCAAATTTCCAGTGCTTTTCCACCAAAACCTTATCATCACATTTAAACCTGAATTTATAAATGTGTACATACACATGTACATACACATACACACAGCCTGCCTGCACCATCCAAAATTTCTCAGTGGCCTCCTGTGACAGCCAAGATGACATCTGAACTTGACCTTCCCTCAGGGAGTGCACACTCTTTCCAGTCACCTCTCGTCATGCTCTCTCTCCTCCACTCACACTTCAGTTTCAGCCTCAGTGTCCACCCTGTGTCTCTCAATCATGATAGACTTTTTTGCCTGAGGATGTTTTATTTTCCTCTCCTCTACACATTCAATTATTTTTTTTCATGTTTAAGCTCATTCAGAATTGGGAGCAATATCAACTTCTTAGAAAACTCTCCTTGTAGACCGTCTCTTTTCCTTTGTTGGTGAATATCCATTCTCCTTATTTCGTCATAGTGTCAATCCACCATCCGAATCAGTTTACATGTAAATGTGTCTTTCTTCTTCTCATATAGAAAAGGCTATAGTTTCTTTATCTGTTTGTTACCACCATAGGACCCTAGAAGTAGGTATGACTACTACAATATAATATGAAGTAATCATATGGTTTTTAACTACTTTTAGATATACATGCATAAATGTAAAGTGGGTGACAGTGTACCTAGATGGGAAGAGTCAATGAAAAGGTTGAATTAGCTTTCAAATTTCCAGACCTAATTAGAATAAATGACAAAGCTTAGCCAAGCTCTGTCAAGGCCTTTGATGTAGCCTCAAGTTTGGCTTCTTTTCTTGGCATACTTACTTGGAGGAAGAATCTTACTAATCTTGAGTTGAATTAGCCAAAGTCTCTCATCACTGATAATTCATCAAATTCTAATAGAGAACCTTCTCTCTATAGATACTCGTAATAGTACAAATAAGTATCATCTATGTGAAGACAGAAATAGCCAGTTTTAGACAATCAATTTACTACAGATAAAAAATGGATAAACCCAGGTTGTTATTTCTATACAAATATAAGAATATCAATGATAATAATATAAGGACTTGCAATTGAACCAAAATTTAAATACAAACACCCCGTAATTTTATGCCTGCTAAAGAAAATATTAGGACCTCCACTTTATAAATTTGAGGTAGACAAACTTTTCCTAATATAGGAAATGAAATGTATATCACAATGGAAGCAATAAATTTAGCTGCAACAAAATTTGGTCTTTTTACTATTTTTTTTTTTTTTTTTTTGTACCGGGAATCGAACTCTGGGCCTTGCGCTTGCTAGGCAGGCGCTGCGCCACTGAGCTACATCCCCGGCCCTGCAACAAAATTTAAACCCTTTACAGAGAGAAGGCTGTAAAAAAAGATTAGTGGTATTGAAGAATGTATCTGTAGCATACAATGATGTAAACAATTTTCAGAAGTATTAGTAAAGAAAAAGTTAGTGGAATACTGTGAATATAAGATAATACCCAATTTTATGTGAATCTATACATAAGCGAAATCATAATTATCAGTTTCACTTGATAACTTGCTTAACCACATTTGTATTGAGCAAAGAGCACCAGACTCTACCCACACCGAGCCAAGTTCTGGCTGCAGCAGGGGTCAAGAATGTCTGCCCTTCCTCAGTGGTCTGTGGCTCAGCCCAGAGGGTAATTGGCCAGCAGGGTAACTTCAATTTTCCGAGTTAATTAACAAATAGTTAAAATTACTTCCAGACTTAGTAAAGTTGCTGCAGGTGTATATGATCCATAGTACAAAGTGATTTCACAAAGGAGAGAGAGAGAGAGAGAGAGAGAGAGAGAGAGAGAGAGAGAGAGAGAGAGAAGAGAGAAGTAAGAGAGGAAATAAAGAAAAAAGAAAAAAAGGAAGACCAGCATGCACCCTGAATAAAGAACCAGATTTCTTAGTTTAATGATAGTTTGAGGAAGAATATTATTTTCTTTCTTTCTAACGATTCTATTGTGATAACAACTGAATATTAAAACTGAGTGATAACTTCATTTGTGAAAAATAAAAAAGAAATGGAGGTGGACAACAGGCTGTGGATGAATGAATCAAATTATGAAATCCATGTGTGTTATAAAAGTTGATCACAATGGAAGAAGAGTGATTCAGTTGTACCTTTTTTTACCTGTGAAAAAATGACTTCCTTATTTCTTATATAGAAGAAGCCATGGCCTAAGGATCTCAGTAATTCTGCAATACAGATTTAAGACAGCCAGGAAAATCTAGTTAGAACAAATTACTTTAGAAAATGCATCATTTTGACTCGACCTAATCTACTGGAATGGATGGGTCAAATATAAAACATTGCTATTTGCCCTTGTTACTGTGGATGGCTCTGATAGGCACAAAAGGAACCCTAAACAAGCCAAGTTCTGGCTCCAAGTCACTCTAAGAATATATGATTCTTTGTCCTCGTGTCTCAGCCATGTGACACAATTGCCTTTGCTTAAGTCACAGTCTTTTTCCATTGGGTTTACATACATGATAAAGCAGCAAATTCAAATGAAGACAAGCACAATCTCCTTGTTTTCTTTTCCTGAAACATAAGACAGCTTTTTGTTTACACACTCTACTCATATTGCCAGATAATCTTCATCTTTCCACTGTAAAAAGATCAACACAACAGAATTAATCAGTGTGAGGTTTCTATGTGCGCAATCAGAAAAAGCATAATAAAATTATTACTGAATAGTAATATATATATTTTAAATATATAATATATATAATATATATAAAATATATAGATTATATACAATATATATGAAATATATACTGAGTATATATAATATATATGAAATATATACTGAGTATATATAATATATATAAAATATATACTGAGTATATATAATATATATGAAATAAATATATACTGAGTATATATAATATATATGAAATAAATATATACTGAGTATATATAATAT
>PVJA010045834.1:0-15446 GCA_004027025.1 Myocastor coypus | reverse complement strand
CTTTTGTAGCCCAGGCTGGTCTCGAACTCACAGCGATCCTCCTGCCTCAGCCTCCCGAGTGCTGGGATTACAGGCGTGCGCCACCACGCCCGGCCAGAATGACACTTTTTATAGTGAACTTTTTAGGGGAAAACAAGAAGAATATTGTCTTGAAAATATGTATCAAAAGAAGAAACTTCAAATATCAAAGGCAATTAACAATCTATTAATATCAATTCATTTCAAGCCGGGCGTGGTGGCACATGCCTGTAATTCCAGCACTTGGGAGGCTGAGGCAGGTGGATCAGTGCGAGTTCGAGACCAGCCTGGGCTACAAAAATGAGCTCAAGGCCAGCCTGAGCCGCATAGCGAGACTCTGTCTCAAAAAGACAAAAAAAAAAAGAAGAAGAAGAAGAAGAAGAATTCATTGCAAACATCCAAAATGCTGTGAAAACATTAAAAAAGAAAAAGGTAATATCCATAGTTCATTTTATCTCATGATTCAGACACACAAGTTTCACTATCACACGTTTCTCTTGTTTGCAAAACTTAAAATGAACAAGGAGTAAAGTGGAAGCTCGATATGAGACAGCAGGAGGAGCATGTTCAAATGGGAACATGGTGGTGGAGATGAAATGGGAAAGCAGGGGCTTAAAGGGAAGAAACAAGTGGAAACGAAGCTTCTGTAACTGGAGAAGAATAAGGGACAAAGGGAGGGAAAGAGAATGGGGAAAAACAGAACTAAGATACATTCTTTACAAGTACAAATTCTCTATGATGAATGTGATCATCACGTATGGGGAAATAACATGTACTAAAAAAGTAACAAAAAAGTTCATTCACATGAGCATCTAAAAAAAGTCAATTTTATTTTTACTGTAGTTGATGCTTATTTTTTTCTTTTCTTCTGTTCTTTTTTTAAAGCTTTCTGAGACAGAGTCTCACTATGCAGCTCAGGATGGCTTTGAGCTCACTTTGTAGCCCTGGTTGGTCTTAAACTTGCAACGATCTTCCTGTCCCAGCCTCCGAAGTGCTAGGATTATCCATGAAATTTTCATAATTAATAAACTTCTGTTTAAGTAGGGTAATGCACCTAATACACTAGAGCTTTTTAGACGAAATAAGTCTAAAAATATTTTTAGAGTCAAATGTTACAATGTAAATCATTAATAGTATACCACTAGGTATTTATAGTTGCATAAGCAGAAATAATATTAACCCAAAACTAAAAGATTTGAACACATATCTCATAGGGTTTTATTCTTATTTTAGTCAAGATGTTGACATGAAAAAAATTCAGATTACAAAACAAATATAGGGCTCAAAGATAGTAATAACTAACATATCCAACAATAAGAGGACTCCCAAGATATAGCAGATTCGAAAAATGGGTTTGGTCAACTAACCTTAAAGTAAGAACAGAGGGCCTGCCAGATAGCTCAGTGGATTAAAGCACCTACTCAGGCAGACACAGGAGCCAGAGGTTTGATCCCTGGCCTACCAAGCTTGCCCTGCCCTTGGGGCGCACTGAGATGGTGAATGAGACTGGGTGAGGTGGTGTGCACCTGTAATCCTACTGCTTGGGAGGCTGAAAAGCAGGATTATCACTGCAAGTCTGATCTATGTAAGTGAGACCATGTAGACTCTGTACTAAATACATTTAAAAAAAAAAAAGATGGGGCTGGGGAGATAGCTCCGCGGTATAGGCACCTGCCTGGCAAGCACAGGACATAAGTTCAATCCTTGGTACCACATAGCATGCTGGCCAATAATCCCAGTGCTGGAGAGGCTCAGACAGGAAGGTCACTATGAGTTTTAGTTGTAGAGCAAGACCTTGTACCAAATAAATAAACAAACAAACAAATGGTTAAAAAAATAACAGCAGCAATAGTAGCTGACAGCAAAATGAAGTAAACTTAATCTAAGCCGGGCGTGGTGGCGCACGCCTGTAATCCCAGCACTTGGGAGGCTGAGGCAGGAGAATTGGTGCGAGTTCGAGATCAGCCGGGGCTACAAAAGTGAGCTCAAGGCCAGCCTGAACTGCACAGCGAGACCCTGTCTCAAAAAAGACAAAAAAAAAAAAAAAAAAAAAAACTTAATCTAAAAACATGGATGGTAAAAGGCAGGAAACACTCCAATTTGCAAGAAAACCCCCAATGGCTCAAAAATTAGTTGTGGATAAGGTAGGGTCAACCGGAAAACTGACTATAGTCTGCTGAAGCAGCAGCTACAATCAATCTCTTCTTGACTCTGGTCTAGCAATACCTACTTCCATTTTTAAGTAAAAAAGGTTTATTCCTTCAAGAAAAGACTGTTAGCAGGTCTCTGGATTAGAAAGCATATTAAATCAAGTAGATCAAAAAAATTACTACTAAAGCAGGATGAAGTCAAATTTTACATAATGAAATGTTTAGGACTAGCCCTTTTCACTGCCTTTTTTGGTCACTGGGGCCGTAACTTGAGAATCCTAGCAAAAAACCTGGTTATTTCTCTAGAAATTCTGATCAGTTTAAGATAAAAACCAACATTAAGTACTCCCCTCAGAAAATGGAATGATCCCCAAACAAAATGCTTGAGATTTTCAGTCTTCAAACTCTTTCTCACATGCTCAACTTCCCAGGGTGCTGCATTGAATGTGAGTAGGCAGAATGACCAGCTATTTCATGAAAAGGAATTGTTAATGTGGGGAATGTTGACACTCTGGATTAAAAATCAGGGACCTCATGATGAGCTACATCTACCCTTTTAGTTTTGAAACAGGGTTCTGCTAAACTACTAAGTTGCGCAGGCTGGGTTTGAACTTGTGATTCTTTTGTCTCAGCTTCCCAGACTGCTAGAATTATAGGCATCACCACCACACTTAACTAAGACAAACTTAAGTATTCTCAGTCATTCAAAAAAAACAAACAAACATACACCAAACCAGGAAAAGCTCTCTACTAAAACCTGACTACTTACTTATTTATGCACAATATGCCTGTACTCCCAGCTACTCAGTATGCTGAGGTCGGATTGAGAGCTGAGGTCACTTTGAGCAAGATCTCTTTCTCACCAAAAAACAAAACCATCTAAAGGACAGAAAGGTGATTTATGAAATTAAACTGACATAAAAAGAATGATAAATACATGGAAGTCTTTGAAAACTGTCAAAAATTTCCTGATTTCTAGAATGACAACGATGACAACAACGAAAAAGAAAAAGATTTTAAAAGGGACTAATATGGTTCACTATCCCAATACAATAGTATGCCTATACCATATAGAGGTAAAGAGGAATCTTAGAAAACGCAAGAAAAATTTCCCTAACTAAAACTCATCAAACTAGAAAATAACTCCCAACATCTTTGCATAATGAATGAAAACGTCTACAACTATAAACTGTGAAATTTCTAAGTGCAAATACAAGATCCCACACATCATTCACATTAAACAAAACAAAAAACAACATAATGTCATCTGACTTTTCAAAAGCAACACTCAGAATGGAGGCAATGGTCAATGCTTTCAAAATTGTGAAGAAAAGTCATCTCCCTTCTCCAATTCAGAAGTGTGTTGTATTGTACCTCTGAGTCAAGCTTGAGGCTACAAGAAGGGTAGCAGATGAACAAGCTATCAAAAATGTCATAAAGAACAGCTCATTGTAAAGAAACCATAGCAAGATACACTCCTAAATACAAGAGAATGGATCACGCAGAACCCAGGAAAAGAACTGAAGACAAGAGAAAGAGAACTCAATGTGATGATGGAAGCAGAGTATATTAGCTGCAGCAATTGTTCATTCTGAATGAGAACACAATATTATCGCAAATAGTGCACAAAACATACTGTCTCTCATGTGCTCCCTTTTCTACATTCTGCAATTCTTATAAAGAATATTTGGAGCAACCCTGGTATAAATTACCTTCTGCTAATCATTCTTCACTCCCTTATCCAGTGCATATTCAGGCCCTGTGTCTTTTTTTTTTCCATATTGCCCCAACTTATCACATCTGATACCCCAGTTGGCACCTCACCACCTTACGACAGCAATAAAACAGCAATCTACATTCAAATGGTTCTCCATCACATGTGATCTTCCAACAATTATCAAACTTCTCTGTGCTTTATTTTCCTTCTCAGTAAAACGTAGTATCATACAATTTAGTATGAACATTTCAAGGCAGTGCTTCACATATACTAAGCTCTATGTATGCTTAATTTGTCATAAATTTTCTCCACCTCCACTTCGCCAATTTTCCTAGAATTTTCCTCACTTTGCACATTAATGCAAAACACATTCCAATAACCTTCTGCATCAAGAAGGATCCCTGGGCCAGGGAAATAGCTCAGTGTCACAAGCTCCTGCCTGGCTCTGAGTTCAATTCCTAGTACAAAAAAAAAAAAAACCCTCCTAAAATTAACATTGATAATCTTGTCATTGCAAAACCCTGTGATCAGCAAACTGTGGCCTGCATGCCAAACTCCCAGTTTTGTATATAAGCACTACTGAAATATTACAACTTTAATTCATTAGCCATAAACACCTTCTCACTTCAACATAACACTAATAAAAATAAGGAATGAAACATTTACCAGTTATGCCTACACAGAAAATGCTTGCTCTTCCTCACCCAACTGGTTGTTTTTCCAAACTATTCCCCATATTTACAATACTTAAGATGAAATGTCCGGGGCCCCGGCAGGATGGCTCAGTGGTCTAAAGCGCCTGCAGGCGGCTGCAGAGACCGCGGTTCGATCCTGGGCACCACGTGCTGCACCAGCCCTGCCCTCAGGGCAGGCTGAGCCAGCCATTAAAATAAATAAATAAACAAACAAAAGTTCTGAAACAAGAAAAAAATAAATAATAAATAATTTTTTTAAAAAAAGATGAAATGTCTTTCCTGGAGTGGGCACTTTTTCAAGTTTCTTTTTTTTAATGTATTTTTTTCTACCCATGCTTCCCTATTTCTTGTAACAGTTAAGTATTTATTAAGGCTGTATTATGTGCCATATACTATTCTAGCAATCAGGTAAACAGGACTGGAATGAACAAAAACAAGGCCACATCTCTCCTTGAATATAAACATAGGTATACATACAAATATATATTTCACATAGATTCCAAATATATTTTAGAATATCTGAAATATATATAACATAGAAAACTAACCAACATTATGTCTATATATAACTTGTATATTTACATGCCTATCTACTCATACAAGAACTTCCTAAATTGAAGAGAAAAAGATTATTTAAATGTACATTACATTGCATATGATCACTCACACCAAAATCAGGATGTATGGGGGAAGGGGATTATAGGGAAGTGAAAAGTAGGTTATGTGCAGGTACAAATGTGCCAAAATGAAATGCATGAATTTTACTGGACTAATGCATTAGTTCATTCATTAATGCATTTCATTCATTCCATTCATTAATTTCAATGGAAATCACATAAATTGTCAACAAGCATACGATAACATACTGTATCATTCATCAATGATAAACAAATTTAAATGTGTCAAATACAACTACATACCTGTCAGAATGGTTAAACCATAAAAGAAAACAGACTTTTATACAAAAGCCAAAATAATATAAATAATCCAAATGCCCATCATTGGGAAAATAATTAAACAATGATGTACTTATATACTTGAGTATTACACAGCAATGAAAACAAAACGGACTTCTGATATTTTAGATAAATTTTAGCTTACTAGGGTTGCTGAAACAAATCACTAAAAAGAACTTTGTCCCTTAACAAACAAAACAAGTATCTCACAACCTTAAAAAAAAAAAAAAAAAAACACAAGCTGGGAATCCAGGTTACATTTCCAAAAAAAGGCAAGGAAGGTTTCCCTTACAGCCTTCAGAAGCAGCACTGGGTTTCAGTCCACTGATTTATTAGAGATTCCAGACTCCAGGACTTGAAAAACAAATTTCAACTATTTGAAGCCACAAATTTGTGATGATTTATGTTAGCCCTAAGATGCGAATATATAAATTTAATTGGTATTATACTGACATTAATAAAATATTGATGTAATCCCAGCTCTTAGGAGGCTATATATGGATCACTACAAGTCTGATTTAGTAGTGAGACCCTGAATAAGCTACAGAACCTTCTCTAAAATAAAAATGAAAAGTAAAATAAAATACGTAATGACATTTAATGTTAAGATCACCAAGTAAGTCTCATCTTTATGAAGAATCTGTAGAACAAACGGGCAGAATAGACTGGGAAGATGTGCCCAGTTAAACACTGTATTTAGATCTTTTGGTTTCTCACACACATGCAAGAACTCCTGGCAAGATCTAGGCAGGAGGGGAAGTTTCTATTAAGAGGAAAACAACAACAAAAAAGTGATGAATGCTTTCTCTGTGACCAATGCAGAAGCACTTCTACAGCAATAGCAACTACAGCATTTGCAAAAACAATCTATCAAATTTTCAGAAAGAGGGAAAAAAGGAGGGTCTTGCCAACAGCTGGAGGTGGGGCCCAGTTATGCAATGATGCCCCTTAAAGAGGGCAGGCTAAATTAGGGGCGGGGGCCTAAGCCCACTGTGTTGACTGGACCTTGGGGAACTTGGGGAAGTATCAGCAGAAGAGGGAGGAAGATGCAGCACCACACTCAGGAATCACTCTGGTGACGGCAAAGTCAGGAAGCTTCTTGAAGACTGGGTGCAGGTAGTCTATGCACAGTCACCCTTGCTTTTCTCAACTTGAGTGAATACAATCAAGTGGCATCTTAAAATTTTACAGAAGTGGAGACATGAAGAACCAAAGCATCAAAAATTAGTAAGCGGTGTGGGCTGCACGACTGCTGAAGAACCATTCATGTAGTGACGATCACAGACAACGAAGTAGAACTTGTTAACCAGTGAAGCAAGGCAATTAGTCAATTAGTCAAGCTACCTGATAGATCTTCACTGGTTTCCAAAAATTGCAGGCATAAGGAAACAGACTCAAGCAGAAAGCTTCAGTCTTACAAGTTCCAATGGTAAATTGCACCTGATTTCCAAGTTAGGAAGAGTGGAAAAAAGTGTAGAAGCTCATTGTGGAGCAGTACTTGCAGGAAGATGGAGTTATGAAGGAATAGCTTTAGTTGTAATTGGAGAAGATGGACAAATAAAAATTTGGTCAAGCCGGGCATGGTGGCTTATGCCTGCCTGTAATCCCAGCACTTGGGAGGCTGAGGCAGGAGGATTGGTGTGAGTTCGAGACCAGCCTGGGCTACAAAAGTGAGCACAGGACCAGCCTCAACTGCATAGTGAGACCCTGTCTCAAAAAAAAAAAAAAAAAAAAAAAATTTGGTCAAAGACTGCGATGCTCAGATCAACTTCAGCTCAGTAAGGACCTGAGCAAGTTTAAGTGTTGACCTGAGCATATAGGAGCTGACCTGCAGAGACCACACCACCACAACTATAGAAAACGTTACTGTATGAAGCATCAATAATAACTGACTTTCTAGGACTGGCAAGACAGCTCAGCAGACTTAGTGCCTGCTTAGGCAACTGAAGGGAATGGGGTTCTGGCCGCTGCCTGCAATGCCAGTGCTGGGGAGGCTGAAAACAGGATGATCAGTAGGAGTCCAACCTGCGTAGTGACACCTTGTACCAATACATTTAAAATCCCTGTACCAAATACAACTAAAGAAGTGAAAGGAAAAAAAAAACTATTTAAAAATAACTTTTAGGGCCTGGTGGGATGGCTCAGTGGTCTAAAGGGCCTGCTTGGGAAAGCTTGGGCGGCTTCAGGGACCACGGTTTGATCCCCGGCACCACATGCGGCACAAGCCCTGCCCTCGGGGTGGGCTGAGCCAGCCATAAAAATGAGTGAATAAACAAACAAAGGTTCTGAAACAAGAAAAAAATAAATAAAATAAAATAAAAATTCAAAAAAAATTAAAAATAACTTTTATTTAAATGGTAATTGTGAGAATCTTTAAAAAGACTTTTGACAGTCAAAGCCTTATGTATGACAGCCAGCCTGTATTATTATGCCCATGATCAGAAGAAATGAGAAGGCCAAAAGCATGTGGTATATATATATAACAAAGTTGATTATATAAAATTTTTGCTAAATGAGAACCCTCTTAAAAGACTGCCACTTAGTGCTATTTTAGACCATCTTGACTGTGCAGATACAACTTCTACATACCTAAAACAGGTCTCATCTCCAAGTGCAAGTGTACATGTGAGTGAAATTCTTTAAAAAGAGATGGTAGAAAGACAAACCAGCTTCCGCCACAGCAACCACTGGAGAACAGTAGCCCTGGCACTGCGCTACCCCGTGGCCTCAACAAGGGCCACAAGGTGACTAAGAATGTGAGCAAACTGAGGCACAGCTGCTGCTGGGGACACCTCACCAAATACTCCAAGTTCGTGTAGGACAGGATCCAGGAGGTGTGGGGCTTCGCCCCTTATGAGCAGCGCACCATGGAACTGCTCAAGGTCTCCAAGGACAAAGGTGCCCTCAAGTTCATCAAGAAATGGGTGGGGATGCACATCCAAGACAAGAGGAAGCACAAGGAGCTGAGCAACAAACATGCTGGCCACAGTGAGGAAGGAAGCTTGAGGAAGGAAGCTACCGAGGAGGACTAAGCCCCTCTGGAATAAAGCTTTGCAGAAAGTTAAAAAAGACAGACAAAAGACAAGCGCTTTCCACTATTTTGATGAGATAGGATGGTTTTAAGTTTTATAATCTGGGGGCCCGGCAAGATGGCTCAGTGGTCTAAAGCGCCTGCTTAGGAAAGCTTGGGTGGCTTCAGGGACCGTGGTTCGATCCCCGGCACCACATGCTGTGCCAGCCCTGCCCTCGGGGTGGGCTGAGCCGGCCATAAAAATGAGTGAATAAACAAATAAAGGTTCTGAAACAATAAATAAATAAATAAATAAAATTTTAAAAAAAGTTTTATAATCTGCTGTTAAATGTCAAAACAGATGATGACCTTTTGTGACTTGCCACCTCAAATATATATTAAAAACCAAAGAAATTTGCCCTGATAAATAATATTCTTTAAACTAATGATATAACTTCTTTTACTGGTACATTAATTTTTTAAGATGGATTTTTCTAAACAAACTTTCAGGAAAGAGATGTGTAACATCACATAAAAGAAAAGTTAGTGCTGGACACAAGAACTGTAGAAGGAAGAACTCTTTAATTTCAGGAGAACAGTTTGTAAATGTTCTTACTAGTGGATAAAAAGATGCTTACCTTGCTGGAGAGCTTCTCATCTGGTTTGCCAGGAGGACTCACACATACACACTTTTTAAAAAGCTATCAATAGGTAATTAAGAGAGTGGCTAAACGCAGAAGTTATTTTGAAGGGGAGATAAGAAATGCTAATGAATCTCAATAAAATAATTCTTTAATATTAGGAAACTTCTTTCTATGAATTTGTTCCTCAATTTAGATCTAAAATTAAAGTAATAAATATATGTGGAGAAAATTATAGGATTTCAAAATTATAAATACTGCTAAATCCCAAATCAACCAAAAAAGGTAAGTAAGTCCAAACATAAAAGATAACTTTTACAAAGGTGTCTGGACTTCTCAGAATGTAGTATACAAATAGTACATAGTCCAAAAACTTAAAAAACAAAGCAGTCTCAGGGTCAGAGCAGGTGTTACTTATGATGAAATGACAGGCTCCGAGGGGAGAGCGCTGGCCGGCACCTGGCTGAGGGAGGCAGTGCTGGCCCTTCTGGCCCTGGCTTTACACAGCGCTTAACTGTCAGGAGCCCAGAAGGGGCTGCTGGAGACCCTTAGGCACAGTTTACGACTTGCTGCAGCTTGGGTATATGTTTACTGTAAACTTTTAGTTTCAGATTTTACAAAAATCTGGGGAGAGGTGAAGAAACCATCAACCAGAGCTCCCCAACAGTGAAATTAGAAAACTTTTTTCTATGTACCAGTAAACAGTTTCATGCTTTGTTTTCTCTTTTTTGAAACAGTATCTCAGAAAGAAAGAAAGAAAGAAAGAAAGAAAGAAAGAAAGAAAGAAAGAAAGAAAGAAAGAAAGAAAGAAAGAAAGAGAGAAAGAAAGGAGAAAGGAAAGAAAGGAAGAAGGAAGGAAGGAAGGAAGGAAGGAAGGAAGGGAGGAAGGGAGGGAGAGAGAGAGAGAGAGAGAGAGAGAGAGAGAGAGAGAGAGAGAGAGATCTCACTATGTAGTTCAGGTAGGCCTGGAATCACTATGAGCCCAGGCTGACCTCAAATTCAGTGATCCTCTGGCCTCAGCCTCCCCTATGCTGGGATTGCAGGCATGTGCTCAGCTTACTATTTAACTTCAGAAAGTGCACTTGATTCTGTATTGCTTCCTCTGATTTAGAAATCTCAAAGATTTGACCAAACCATAAGGCTAGTGTTTGTTTCTGTAATTTTCTCATATTTTAATAATGCAGGCACCCTGCCCTTCAAAAGGTAAGTGTGATTTTAAAGAAATGTTAAGACTTTAAATCTTTAAAAGTCAGTCAGTGTGCATAAAACACAGAGCTAGATTAGTATGATGAGCTGTAAGAGGCTTAAATCAACATTGCCAGTTTCACTGGTAACCCAATGCAATTATGGAACACTGGACTACGTATACAACTACTTCCTCTCAGTTCAAAGAGAAGAAATTTTTTCTTTTTTCTTATCAATATCGATTAGAAAATTTATCATGTCAACACCCTGTGCTCTGTATAACTACTATGAGGACAACAATATTGCAATGAATCAATTATCGCAAATGTACTATTAACGTGTTTTGAAACTATCATATTATTATTAAAAGTAATTTTTAAAAAGTCAGTGAAAATAGATATAAACAAACAAACCCAAAAAAAACAAAACAAAGCAAAAACTATTCCAACACCAGAAGGTCAGCTGTGTTAATGGAACTGATAAACAGGTTGCTACTCCCAACAAGGCTTCCAGAATGGACTTTGTTGTGCAGTGCAGACAACTATAAATACACACCCTTGAGGATACAACTCATGTCACTGTCTTTGAAGATGAGCAAATTGAGAGATGCAGCTATATATATAGTCACTTATGAAATCCCACTTACAATTATAGTTTTCTACATATAAAATTATCCCCTACTACATAACATATTGTAGATCAGATCTACATGCTTCATTAGAATTAAACCTATACATTTTTATTTATTTATTTATTTATTTATTATTATTTATTTATTTGTCTCTTTTTTGAGGCAGGGTCTCGCTATGCAGTTCAGGCTGGCCTTGAGCTCACTTTTGTAGGTCAGGCCGGTCTCGAACTCGCCCCAATCCTCCTGCCTCAGCCTCCCGAGTGCTGGGATTACAAGCAAGTGCTGGGATTACAAGTGTGAGCCACCACGCCCGGTCTAAATCTATAAATTTTAGTTGTTACCTTTTTCTTTCTTAACTGTCAGTGTTGGGCATCAATATTAATTTTTAAAGCAAGCAATCTAATACGTTATATAAACCACTCCCAATCTTACATAACTTTTATAAAGAAGTAGCTATTTTAAAAATTACAATCAATATCATTACCAGACCTATTCGATTTTCTTGAAAGGTTATAGATACAAACATATGAAACTGGCCTTCTTTGCTTCTCTCTCTCTCTCTCTCTCCCTCCCTCCCTCCCTCCCTCCCTCTCTCTCTCTCTCTCTCTCTCTCTCTCTCTCTCTCTCTCTCTCTCTCTCTCTGTAGTGCTGCAGATCAAACTCAGGACATTATGCTTGCCAGACAGGTGCTTTAGCCACAGAGCTATCTCCCCATCCCTGAAACTGGTCTTATGTATGAATGGCAGTTTGATTCAGGTGAATATAATAAAACTGTATCACAAGTATGTAATTTCTTAAATTTTACTCTGGCATATTCTTTAAACACGGTATTGGAACATTTTTTAAATATTTACATTTTTAAGGTGATATGCACACCAACATCCTACATATAAATCAGACTTCTGGAAGAGCCAGTCTAAGAGGTGAGAAATACAAAATAATTAAAAACCATAAAAAACTACATAACATGCTGTCCCTTAAACTTTTCTTAAAATTTTTTCATAACACAATGAAAAGCAATGATTTTCCATAGTAATATCCTATGGAAAACTAGCACCTGCAGGAAAAGATCCAGGGATCAGGCCAGCAAATACTGGCACTGTCAATTCATCACTTAATTCTCAAACAGTAAGGCCCTCCTTTCTTCCCCATCCTGCACACTCTATCAATGAAGAAAACAGAGCTCACAGTGTTCTTGCTAAACTCCCACAATCACACAGCTGAAGCTATTACAACGTTTAAAAATGTCATCCTTCAGGGAACAAACTTTAATGTGGACTCAAATTCCAGAAAAGGTAATGGTCCTGGGCTCATAAAGTCTATATTTCTGAAAGACACAACAATATAAATACTTGTTGTTAAATGAGAAAACTAAGAGAACTCTAAAATAATACTGAAATTGTATAAAAGTAAAATGACCAAGGGGAAAAACATACATCAAGCCCTTAAAACAATTTTGCAGCAAAATATTTTACATCTCAAAATAAAATATTCACTCAACAATAAGGATTTTCTGTGATTTTCTAGTGAATATTTAAAAATTAGCTGAATTTAACACATAATTTGGGTTAAAAAAAATCATATATCACTTTATCATTATTTGCCAACATGTTAATATTTTATAACACTTTTGATATGAAAAAAAGTTTAAACATTTCTCTGGCATGTTACTAAACTGCGAAAAGCTTGTCCAATAGCAAGGAAAAGGCTATCTCGTTGGCTGACCATGCTGAGCTGGCAATTTCTCAAACATCTGCTAAAGGTCAGATTTCCACTGCATGGAACCAGTCAATGAACTACACAATTCTCCTCAGAGCTCTAAGAAGCTAAACAAAGAGCACTATTTTACACAAGTATTGAAACATAACTTAGCTTTGTAATAAATTATAGGAAAGCCTACCCCCTTATCACAGAGTTCACACGTTTAAACAATTCTTATAAAATTTTGTTTGCATTTTAGTCTAAAATTATGTTTACTATGTTCACCAACTATGTATATAAAACCCACCTTCCATTTGGTAACAGATTTTTAAATATTACACTGCAAAAGTGTTATATGTCCAAGTAAAATTTTAACTATTATTCATAGGCATTTTTTCCAAGTCTGAAAATGTGTTAGAAGTAGATAATTTAATTTAGTAAGATACTCATTTTGCATGTAACTCATATTCACACTGAGTTTACAAGAAGCTGAATTGTTAAAGCTAAACCTGTCAAATGAAAAAATCAGTTTTTCTGTAATCCAAAGATAGATGTCACTTACACATGAAAAATCCCTCTAACCCAAATCACCTTGAAAATACTCCATACTCTACAATTCAGAGAAGTGGACTGATTAAACAAATAACTGTATAATTAGCAGACTTACATTTTTATAAGGAGAGCTCAGTGTGTATATCATACTAAATTGAGTCCTTTCAAAAAAGTACATTAATGCTACATTTAAAAATCAGAGTATTTTTCTCTGCAAAATACCACACTATAATGATTACTCAAACTGCTGCCAAAGTTTTGATAAACATAGTCATGAAATAGTGACATTTAAAACATCCTTTTCTTTGAAATGTAAGACTGCCAGTCATAAACAGTTTAAAACTCTGGATCAAAACAATTTGCTAGACTGAAGTACAGAGTAAGCAGTGGTAGAGTAGGTGCTTAACATGCAAGGTCCTTAGATCAACGCTAGGAAGGAGGAAGAAAGGGAGAAGAGCAACGTGGACGAGGAAGGAAGGGCTCTGCAAAAAACCTGCCAGGAAGTTAGTTGCTAAATGCCAAATCTGAATGACCAAGTGGCTATTTGAAGCATACAAAAGAATCTTCTACCTCATCTAAAAATATTAAAAATAAGGCAGAGAGCAGGTAAATAAACTGCTTCTGGGCTAATAATAATAATAATAATAATAATAATAATAATATAGGACTTCTATTAGATTATGTATAGGAACTGTTTCCAAGGGCCAGGTAGAGAGCTCAGTGGAATAAGTATTCACCAGGCAAGGTCCTGAGTTTGATCCCTGGTACCACAAAAATATAAATAAATAGATGAAAAATAAACTGTTTCCTTCCAGATAATGAAAACTAGGCAAGCACAGGGACCACAGTTCGATCTCTGGGACCACATGCCGTGCCAGTGAGACCCTGTAGAATGAATGAATGAATGAATGAATGAATGAATGAACTAAAACTTAGTTTTAGTAAGACTTATCCCAGGAAACTTCTAGTCCTGAACAATCTATTCTTTCAGCAATACCATAAAACAAAAGGAATAGGCCACTAATAACTGAAATAAGTGAGAATAAACCAACAAATCACGTCATTTTCCCGTGTAGTAAGGCAATATTTTTAATTTCTCAGTGAATATAAAGGTCATGATTTTACTCCAATAAAACTTGACTACTTGCAGAGGGTTCCAAGTCAACTCTAAAAAAGGATGAGGATTATATTAAATACTTTTCAAGATTATTAGAAAAGAGTAAACTAGTTTTAAGGGGCCTTATATCAAAATCATAATCTATTGAATACAGGTTCAGACTCATAGTGATCCTCCTGTGTGAGCCTCCCCAGCGCTGGAATAACAGGTGTGTGCCACCATGCCGTCTGCCAGCAGGATGCCCAGGGTTCTGGGGCTGGCACTGCATGTGGCACCACAGTTTGAACGTGGGTACCTCTGCTTGCCAGGCAGGCACTTAGACTGCTCAGCTATCTCCTCAGCCCCAAAGAATATATTTTACTGTTCCATCATAGTAGCTGAAAGATTTAGACCTGCATCAAATTCCACTAAAGGGTTTGAAAACACACATCACTAGTCCATACACAGAGTTCAATTCAGAAGATCCAAGGTAGAATTTGGATTTCTAACAAGGTCTCAGTTAACACTGAAGACCACAGTTTGAAAATTACAATATACAGGATACCTATATCACGCATGCTGACAAAATATCTAAGCTATTCTTCCTCAAGTTTTTAAATTAGTTGCTTGTTAATAACACTAAGTAGTTTTTCAGAAATTACTTCTGGACCAAGAACTCTGGCCTCCAAGAACAGTACAAATTTTTGGTTTTAAGGTAACCCTGTCTATAAAATTTTGTTACAGCAATCCTAGAAGGTTAATGTAGTTATGTTTCAAATTTTAAAGGCTTCAAAAAACAGGGGGGCGGGGCTGGGGAGATAGCTCAATGGAATAAGCACTTGCCTGGCAAGCACAAGGAAGGACCTGAGTTCAATCCCCAGTCCTGCACTGTTGAGGTGAAAAGTATTTATACTTAATTTTAAATAAAATGTACTGAGGACCGGCAAGATAGCTCAGTGGTCTAAAGTGCCTGCTTAGGCAACCTTAGGCAACTGCAGGGACTGTGGTTTGATCCCTGGCACCAAATGCTACGCCAGACCCACCCTCAGAGCAGGCTGAGTTGGCCATAATATAAGGAAGGAAGGAAGGAAAGA
>PVJA010045833.1:0-15436 GCA_004027025.1 Myocastor coypus | reverse complement strand
CTCTTTTTGATGAGGTTAGCTAGGGGCTTATCAATCTTATTTAATCTTTCAAAGAACCAGCTTTTGGATTCATTAATTCTTTGTATTGTTTTCTTTGTCTCAATTGAATTGATTTCTGCTCTAATCTTTATAATTTCCTCCCGCCTTCGGGCTTTGGATTTCGTTTGTTCTTCCGCTTCTAGTCGGTTTAAGTGTTGTGCAAGATTGTTTATTTTTTCCCGTTCTGTTTTCTTAATGTGTGAGTTCAGAGCTATGAATTTCCCTCTGAGAACTGCTTTCATTGCATCCCAGAAATTCCGGTAGGTTGTGTTTGAATTTTCATTAAATTGTAGATACTGTTTTATTTCTTCTTTAATTTCATCTGTGACCTCATTTTGATTTCATCACCTCATATATAAGCAAACAATTCAGAGCCAGATGTTTGATTTGATTATGTAAGTTTTGGGCGATGTATTTGACATTAAATTAGATTTTTTTCCCTGGGTTAATAATAAAATTGGTTCATATTGCTTGAGGTGACACTAATTAAGTAAAACAGGTAGAGTGTATGAGTGTGTGTGCGTGTGCGTGTGTGTGTGTGTGTCTGTGTGTTGAGTGGCTGTTAGTGGAAGGTTTGGGGGGAAAGGTAGTGAGCCATCTTAGAGTTTCAGGCCTTCTATGAATAATCCACTGAAAACTGAGTATATTAAATAAAATCTTAATTTATTTTGATGGCTTCAGTGTTGAGGCTATCCATACTGGAGAGATTTTCTATACATTGGGAAGAGCCATGTGATAAGTACTATGAGAACTATGCAGAAATTGAGGGATGTTGAGTTTCATCAGGAAATCACTGGAGGCCTCTCAGGTCTCCCCACTTCCATGTCGCATATCTGCCACCAACACCGCTAAGTCAAGCCCCATCTTCTGATTCAGAGGAAGAGCAGAAGGTGTGAAAGACGTCAAGAAGCTGATGTGATGAGGTTCACTGGTGATGAAGACATCATTGAGCAAATGAACTTGTGATATGTTTCGGGTCAGCATGAGCATGGCAGAAGCTGGACCAGAAGGTGCTTGCACAAGCTGAGTAGGAGCAAGGACATATGTCTTATACTCCTCCAATCATAGAACTTAATTGTGTGTCAGAGAATTGGAGTTGTCCAGGAAAGACACTAGTAATGATGTACTCATAATCCCCTCACCCATTGTTTGATAATCCTCCTTGCTGAATCCATCACAGAGAAGCAAGAATTCAACGAAAAGGCTCTGAGAAGCCCAGGAAGAGGTTAAGAGGTTACAAGACTCTGTAATGAGCACTCAGTCACTTCTCTCATGGTGTCTGAATAGCTGAAGTTTCATTATACTCTCTGAATAACTGAATTCATGTACCAATCAATAGGCTCACTTTTCCATATGTGTACATGATATGTGGCATGTGCCAGGCAACCTGACACCTTAGGTTTACAGACAAAAACATGCTATGCTGTACTCTCTGTCCTGAAGGCCTCTGTGGCCCAGCAAGACACAGATGCAGATGATGACAGTAGCAGGTCCAAAGGTGAGCTCTGGTCTCTGGTGGGAGCAGGGAGGCTGAGAGCTGGGACACCATCTGTGAGGGTGTTGTCAAGGAGATAGAGAATATGACCACTGGTGGAAAATGAAGGCAAAATACTGATGGACAAGAGCACATGAGTTCAGACCAAGTGACAAGATTGGTGAGACATAGTGGCAGATTGCTTACATCACCTATTTGCACAGAAAAGTAGGAAAGAACACATCACTTACAGGAAAAGAAACAGGCAGTGTGAGGATGGGTTGAAAGCCAGGGTGAAGCATCTGAAAAGAGATGGGGATCTATAGCTCCACAAGGTATCCTTTTGCTTCCAAAGCCCCAGCAGCCAGTCCTGGGGTGTTAGCAGAGGGACAACAAGGAACCTTTTAGAAATGCGTTTCTCTTTAGTTGCAAATTACTTGCAAGCCTTTTGAATTGTTTAGACTCTTTGAAAAAATAAAAAGGTGATCTCCATGACAAAATGTTGTATGTGTTTTTGAAAAGTCTGCAGCAAGTTGTCTAGATGATTTAGTAGATTCAGAGGAACCGATAAATTCCTCAGCAAGTCCCAAGGGTGAGGTACCTTTGAGTTTCCAGCCTTAAGTTACAGATGCTCTGAATGCTGAGCTTCCAAAGAAACTTTTGGAGCATCTAATATTTCTGAGAAAGGCATTCTGGTTCCCATTTTACAGCAACACAGAGGCAGCCTTAGCAACTAATGGATTTTACATCTGCAAGAGGAGAAAAGAACAAAATATTTAGCCAATGACTAAAATATTTCCACATCATCCAGCCTTCGAAAGATCACCTATGAGACACTTTAGTTTTAGGGCTGTTGAAGTTAAATAAAGTAAGTAATTAATTCAAACCATACTACTTTGGGAATACTTTTCAATATTCTGCCTAGTATACATTACCCAGGGGACCGTGTGGAGTAGAGTCAGGTGGCTTTGCTACATTGGTTTGCCATCAAATCAGCAGAGGGAGAGAGAGAGAGAGAGGAAGAAAGAATTAATTGAACTTTAGGAAAGCCTCCCAGGGCTGCCAAAGGGACCAGCATTTTCATTCTTTTCTGGGGGGAATTTAAATTATTTCCTCTGCTCAGTATCCAAACTGATAACCTTGGAAGCCTATATTTATCACCCTTGAAACCTTTGTATTAGCTGGGTGTGGGAGCCTGCACTTATAATCCCAGCACTTTGGAAGGCTGAGGTAAGAAGAAAGCAAGTTCAAATCTTACCTTCACAACTTAGTGAGACTCTCCAAATTTTCATAAAAGGGGGCTTGGCATGAACATCAGTAATAGAGTGCTCCTGCCTTCAATTCCCACTACTTTTAACCCGAGAAAAGCTCCACAAAAACCTTTGTGCTGCTCTATAGAACACATGTGGAGTTCATGTGCTTTATATACGTACTCTGTACTGAGATGGCAGCGATGCGTGTCACCAATGTTTTCTAAGTCTGTATTCAGGTGCCCAGCTAATCCTCAGGCAATGTGAATTGGGACTCAGGGTAACCATCTCTGGAGAGAATTTGTTGTCTTCATCCTCCACCATTTTGTTTACCAAGAGGCCTAGGCATGTCATTGAGTAGGACTCAAGATCCACAAGGTCGATCACCAAAGACATTTTTTTAATTATTCATTTATTTGTTTATTGTATTATGGCTGCAGCCTGCTCTGGGGGTGGGGGTGCTGCAGCATGTGGTGCCGGGGATCGAATCGTAGTCCTTGAGGTTGCCTAAGCAAGTGCTTTAGACCACTGAGCCATCTTGCCGGCCCCAACCAAGGACATTTTCAAGATATACAGTATCCTTTAGGGGGCTCTGAGATTGTAGTTTGAGATGAAAATAGGTTAGGTGGACAAGCACCTTGCAGATGGTTTTAAAACGGAATTACCAAGGGCTTAAAGGCAATACTACAATTCATTATAGTCATGTTGTATCTGAGCTAGTGGAGGATGACTGTTTTATCCCTGGCATTGTCTAGCTGGAGGTGATTAAGCCAGTGCTTCAGTCTTGTATTTGCCTTGTCCTTATCTTGTGTTTCCCTTTCCTTTGTCTTCCTTCCTTGTTTTTGTGTTTGCTACAGGAAGTGTACAGTCTCCTAATCATAACTGTAAATGGTTGCTCTGTGGCAGGTATCATGTTAAAAGTTTTGCATATATTATGATTTAATTGTTTAAAAATCCGCTAAGGCTGGTCATATTTCCTGTCTGTTAGCAGATGAGGAAACTGAGGCATGGCGTGCCTATGTACTTTATTGTATCAGTCACCTTGTGCTGAGATTACAAACAAATAAGCTGAATATCTTGGAGCTTAAAACCAGTCCCTAGATCTTACTTTTATTATCTGGGAAAGCTGACAAATAGATTCCCTCTTATCTTCTCCATAAGAAAAGCCAAAGTACGCTACCTTATGACAAATTACCTTGTGCAAATAAAGAACAAGAGACTAGAAGAAACAATGGGACTGGGGCCCCGGCAGGACAGCTCAGTAGTCTAAAGCGCCTGCTTAGGAAAGCTTATGCGGCTGCAGGGACCGCGGTTTAATCCCCAGCACCACTCACTGTGCTAGCCCTACCCTGAGGGCAGGCTGAGCCAGCCATAAAAATAAATAAACAAAAGTTCTGAAACAAGAAAAAAATAAAATAAAAAATAAAAATTCTTAAAAAATGTAAAATATAAAAAAGAAACAATGGGACTAAGGAGGGCAGAATTTGCCTTTGTAAGAGTCATTGCCATCCTTTGCTTTGTGCTTTGTCTGTGACGTGAAAATTGAAATGTTTGTATCACTGCTGGGCAGGCCTGATTTTGCGGTGATAGGTGATACTTCTCTATTGTGTCTTTACATATTGGAAAGAAAAATGAACTCTCTAGGGCATTTAGTACACACTCATTTGCTATACTGTTATTATTATTATTATTATTATTATTATTATTATTATTATTATTATTTTACTGCTCTGGGGATTGAACTCAGTACCTTTCGCATGGTAGGTAAGCAATCTACTACTGAGCTATTCCCCTAGTTCAAATCTCGTTCATAAGGGCAAAGTCCACATGACTAAATCAACTCCTACAGGATCCACTCTTTTTCTTTTATGTATTTGGCACAGGGTCTCACTATGCAGCTTGGATTTGCAGTGATCCTCCTGCTTTCAGCCTCCCCAGTGCTCATATTCCAGGTGTGCACCACCATGCCTGCACTCGGTGGCCAGCTCTGCATGCCTTGGGGTGCGGTTTGCAAGGCATGTGGTGTCAGGATCGCACCCCGGCCTCTGCAGTTGCCTAAGCAGGCGCTTAGTCCACTGAGCTATCTTGCCCATCTAGGGCTCCGCTCTTTATATCATCTTTCGTATAAAGATTTTTACATATACATTTGAGGTGGTAAAAAAAAAAAAAACATTAAGACTATGGCACCAATTTAAATTTTACTTATGATGCATAGTATAGTCCATATCCATTCATGTTCCACCAGCCAAGGCAAGTTACATGGCCAGCGCTAAAGTTAACTGGGCAGGGAGGGAAACCAGGTCAAGGAAATGAACATAAAATTGTAGTGCACTGGTGTAACAGCTTAACTCTGCATGTAGGATCGTAGGATAAGGCTGAAGCCTGGGGTTTCCTACTCCAAAGTATACACTTATAAACCCTCTGCTATGTTGTTCCTTTCTGATAGGCCTTGACTTCCCTTGCACTCTCCTGATGGGCTCTTTATTGTCTGCTTGAGGAGTCCACTGCTGCATCTCCCATACAAGCCTGCTTCCTTTCTAAGTTGCTTTTACTGGTCTCTAACCATGAAATTCCTTGTCTATGCTACTCTCCTCACGAAGATAGCCAGACTGACAGTGCCTCTCAAGTTACAAGGACACTCTGGACCCAGGCTGCCTGGCAACACAGGTTACTACTTTTCCTCTCATTGTGCCTGAACAACTGAAGGACCGTAAGTACCCTTCAGGAAGCTCCCAGCTTCATGGGAAGTCCTGTCCTCCTGGCAGAGGACACCAGGAAGAAAGCGCAGCCACCAGCCTCCCCACTTCTCCACCAGGAGACCATAGTTGACTTTTGGATCAGGCCTCCTAGTCTGCAAAGACTATCCCCCATGTCCATCATTGCACTCAATTCCTATACTGTGAGGCAGCCTTGATTTTTAGCATTGTGCAAGTCAAGAAACTGAGGCTGAGAGAAGGTTCAAAGTGTTTTTGGTGACTGTGGGTATATTTTTATGAGTATCTTGTTCATTAGTGCATGACCTGGAACTCAAACCCAGGGATCTTTCCATTCACCCCGAAACACACAGCATATCTTTGATGTTTCCTAGTTTCCTCCCTTTAAAGCATTCCTACTTCTGCTAGGAGGCAGGATTAGAGTCCTTCCTCCCCTGAGATTTCAAGAACCTTGAAAGGACTGGCAGATATGAGCTTTAACTCTTTCCTGTTCACTTCAGGATGATTCCATCCACCATACCGCAAAGGTTGCAGTCGTTTCAAGATGAGAGTGTGATTGCCAATGTGCTGCACCCCTAGGTGGCTGACTTCCCAAACTACATTATCCTTCCAGCGTGGTTTAATGATACCTGCTCTGTGCAGTGTCCTTGTATATGCCCCAGTTAGAAGAATGAGTCCTGTTTTCTTTGGATATGAAGCCCCATGCTTTCTCCCTCCCCCAGATCCCTTCACTCTGTGTTGTTTACTGTTCATTTGCTAGTGTGTCTCCCCAAGTCAGCCCTGAGCTCCTATAAGCACGGGCCACATCAGCTTCATCTTTGTACTTTTTCTACAGCAGTTGTCATTTTTCTTCACTCTTGTCTGATAGCTGCCTATCTATTCTACTGAACTCCAGGAGCCCCCAGTCTATGTTCTTTATTACTGGATCCCCATGTTCTCACCAATCATGGCTCCTGCTCCATGGTAGGTGCTCATTAGATGGCCAGTCAACATTAAGATTTGGTTATTTCCTGCATGCTCAGCGATAGGGGCCACGGAAAGTCCTGCTCTACAGTTGTAGATAGATTCAGTGGAATGCACTTTCTTCTGCCCAGTTATTTTTAGTAGGTAATTTGTTAACCAAGCATAGTGGGTAATTGGGAATGCCATGCCATGGTTAAGTGGTTGGTCTTGTCCCCTGAGGTACGGCTAGCAGGTGGTGAGGTGAAACTTCTTGACTTCAGTTCTTAAGGGTACCAACTGAGCACATTTCTTCTCCAATACTGCATAGTACTTTAAAATTAGAAAGTGAACCAGGCAATAAAACCTAAAAGGAGAGTGGAGAGGAAGAAGAACATCATTTTAGTTCCTCATCCAAATTCCAGTCATCTGAATAAGACACTATTCAAAAGTTGGAAATCCAAAACATAGCATGGAAAAGGTCAGCAGAAGGCTCCTTTTATCAGCCTGCTTCTCTGGGATGTCCTCACTCCACAAGCATCTGAGTTCCCAAGTAAAACCCAGCATGATGTGAAACAGTGCCAAGCACTTTGATTTGCAGCTTTCCTGGAAGTGGAAAACCCTTTGCATGTTCACGGAGGTCCATTCTTTCCCATCTGTACATGAAGTCCAGGTTAAATTATTAAGAAATTCTTTTTAGCCTGCTGAGCATAATCTGCTAATACTAATACTTGTTCATCAGAAATTTGAGCCTTTGAGCAAACCCTCAGTGTAATTCAATATGTGACAAAGTCCTATTACGTAGGCAGAAATTAAAATTACGAGTGAATGGCTTTCATCCAATATAGTCAGAATTGCATCTCATTGACGGAGGCTATGAAGAAATGTCACTTTGATTAGGCAGCTCCATATTGTACAAAAGCAGCCACATGCACTCCCTCAAATTTCAGCATACTCCACTTACTCTTCATTTTGTCATAGTGGGCAGACAGAGCCATTCCAGCCAAGATGCATGATTTAGCAGATGTTTTCCAAAAGGTTCCATTCTTCTGGCCATCAGCACATGTGGAGCTGTCAGGAGCCCTGTAAAGATTTTACAAGCCTTATAAGTCATAGTTTATTGAGCTTGGGATGGAATTTAATATATCATCATGATCTTGGAAGTCCCCTCCTTTTGTCTGATACACCCCATGGCTTTATTTACTTTCAAATATAAGGTGCTGGATGTAAAAGTGAACAGGCAAAGCCTTTTATCAGTTCCCAGTGTCACTGCCTTTAGCCTGCCTAGTTAGTGGAATGATGGCACCCTGTCACCCTCTTCCAGAACACTACTGCTACCAGCAAGCCCAATCAGCATTTTAGCTGGTCTTTGTTCAGGTTTTTGCCTTTGGAGGAAATATTTCTCAAAGTTTCTTAATGGTACCAACATCTCATAAAATTATGCAGAAATCTCATTTTGACTCAAACTTTCATGCATTACAAAGTTTCCATCATGGCAAAACTTGTTTTGATGGCCTAGATGCTAGAGAATTTCTCAAAACTCGGTTAAGAAAGAGACAGGAAGAGATTTTAGAAAAGTCTAATATTCCAGGCAACTGAGGTGCCTGGTCAGCTAAGTAGATAATACATATTGGGCTTGTTTTACCAAATCTGAAGAATTGATGAATAGATTCTTGGCGGTACTGCCAAGAAAACAGAATAGGAATTGCAGCTGCCCTTGTAGAAAACATACCTCTCAGGGGCGTCCGTATCAATGGCTTCTTTTTCATTTTTAAATTTGCATCTGTCCATGTTTGTGGTACACGCATGTTCCTCATGTGGTGTCTGTGGGTGCACATAGCACACTTCAATTGTGCTTTCATCCCTTTCCCTTTGCCCTCCCTCTAGCATTAATCACTCTCCCATTCAAGAAATATCTACTTGCTTCATATTGGTTCTTTTATTTTATATTAACTTCCCCACGTAGTGAAGGGGGAAAATACATGTAGCTATTGTGAGCACAGGAAGATAAGGACCAGGACAAGTTTTGGGAAGAGATGGATTCTGATGGGAAGAAAACATGGAAAAACACTTCTGCTGGGAGGGTTTGAGCCCATGTCTTCCTGGCTTCAGTGTCTCACTCTTTCCAAGGCTATGGCAGACCATGATTAATAGTGTGTCTTCACCTGATTTTTACATGGAATGGCATGATGTACTGAAAAGCCAAGGAACATAAGCCCTAAGGATCAAAGATACCTTAGGCCTGGCACTTGACCTTTTTAGGCCTCAGTTTCTGCGTTTGTAAAACAGAGACCTTATATGGACAAGATAGCACACCTGTATCTTCTCTGCATAACTACAGGAAACACAACAGTGCACAACTTCTCACCTATTATAGCCATCCTCTTTATCTGTTTTGAAACTTGGCTTCATTGTTACGGTTATCATCTTTTCTCTTTAAAATATAAATAGACAAATGAATAAAATGCAACCTTTTAGAAAAGATACCTACTCTTCCACAATGAAAGGCAAACCTGAGTCCTTCATAGGAAAATGGATACACCTTGAGACCTAAGTACAGTGAATCAGACACACAGGCTTAAATATCATACATTTTCTCTTATATGAGAAGCCTAAAGTATAATAAAATTAAGGAGAGCCAATAGGAAGTGAGGAGATATTTCTCGAATGGGAGCGTGATCAAGGCTAGAGGCAGGGCGAACGGAATGGAAGGAAGGGGACGGAAGCAGAATTAAAAGGTACTGTGTGATTAATTTTGACACAAAATTTAGATCATGGTGGCCAGGAAATAAAGAGGGAGGTGCAAGGGACAAAAATATACACTCTCAGGTTGTGCCTTAGTGACCTGTCTCTAGCCAAGCTCTCCCTCATAATGGTGCCTTCAGCTGCACTCCAGCCCTATAATCTAATCATCCTCCACAAGTCCCACTTCTGAACATATGAAGCTTTGGGGCTATTTTAGATCTAACACTTAACAGGTGCTACTGGAGCTGAGGTCGATTCTCTTGATTCCGTGCTCCTACTATTGTTCTCTTCACCTGCCACTGCCTACAATTTATCTTTCTGAAAGACACAGGCATTTAATACTGCCATAGCTATGCTGCTTCTTTCCTTCAAGCCATATGGCCTGGATGGACTCTGACTTAAAGATCAGGTGTAGAATCAAAGAGACTTCTGATGTTGTTTCTAACTTCTCTGAGTATGAAAAAGACGGTATGGATCACTTTCCTCAGTGTTTCCAATCTGTTTTACAATGGCAGATGTGCACGTGACAGGTACTACACAAGTCACTTATCCATCTCTCTGAATTTACATTTGATGCTGTTATGGTTTATGTCATCCCTGGAAAGCCTCATGCAGTCATGGGGCAGCTTCTAGAGTTGGTGATTGATTCTTGATCCACTGCTGCTGGGTAATTTGCATTACGATGTAAAGAGGGGAGAGAGACTAGCTAGCTAGCTCCTATTGCTCTCTGCTCTTTGCCACCACCGTGAATGGATACTTTCTTCTATGTGTCACTCTGTCTTGGATCCAACTGAGTATGGACTGAAACCTCCATTAACTGTGAGCTAAATAAACCTTTCTTTCCTTTAAAAAAAAAAAAGGTGCTGTGTGCACCCACAGACACCACATGAGGAATATGCGTGTACCATGAACACCGTTAGATCCAAATTTAAAAATGAAAAAGAAGACCCTGATACTGAAGTCACTGAAGTGTATGTCTTCTACAAGTGCAGCTGCAATTCCTATTCTGTTTTCTTCCAAATACTGCGACAGAATCTATTCATCAACTCTTTAAATTTGGTAAAACAAGCCCAATAAATTCAGTATCTCCACATAGAGCTATATTCCCAAATATTTCTGATTTTATTTTGTGGCTAAGTTGCTAAGTTTCGCAGAGTAGGTTTGAACTCTGCCTCAGTATTCCAGCGCACTGGCAGTTTAAATAGGTGCCACCATGGCTAGCCACTTCAAAAAAAAAATCCCTGAATACTTGTAACTTTTTGATCACTGATTACTGCAGTTTTTTCACCCCATCCTTCCATTCTGGGAATTGAATTTGGGGTACTCTGCCACCGATGTTTGAGATTCTCTTATGTAAAAGATGGTATGCTGCATATTCTGGGGACAGAGACAAAATACAATTGAGGAATGCATGGAAAGAACTTAGCTTCCAGAAGAGGAGATAAGGATGAGGCTGTTCGAAAAATTATACAGGAAATAGTACATATGTTGAATGTTGAACTGCCTTGTTACCAGTTCGGTGCTAGCTTTCCATTTCTTTCCTTCTGGTAGTCCTTATTAGATAGATGTAATGAATCCCATTGCTTTGTGCTATTGTGAATTAAAACCAGAGCCCAAAGCATACTAAACAAGTGTCTGCCACTGAGCTTCACCCCAATCCCTTTATTTTACTTTGAAATGAGACCTCACTGAATTACTCAGGTTGGCCATGAACTTAAAATCCTCTTGTTTCAACCTTTGTTTAGTGCCACTTTCAAAGCTAGCAGACTCAATGCAGGTTTAAGTTCTCCCAGTGGCTATAGTGGAGGAGCTGGGATTTAGGCAGCATGAGATTGCCAAGCTCAGCATCTGCTGTTGTACTATCGCTGTGTGCAAGAAGGGGGAACAACTCAGGTTTCTCTTTTCTCATGCTACATGCACTTGCCTCCCCCCAGTTGCAAACTGCCTGGGGATCACTACTCCAGCCGGTGCTTGGGCACCAGGGTGGGAATATAACAAGGTCAAGAAGGGCATTTAGCAAACAACATTTAATTGTGGGGTTTGCTGTTAATTACTATTACAGTTTTGTAATCTGGAAGGGAGGGTACTGGTACTTTTTTGTTGGAAACATTAATATATGAATAAAGGTGTATTTTAGTTGTACTATTTTTTTTTTGATGTAACTGAGATCAAACGCAGGTGCTTGTACTTGCGAGGCAGGCACTTGTGTGCCTGAGCTATCTCCCCAGCCCCCTTTAGTGGTACTTTAAAGAAGTCATTTTCTGTTCTTTTTTTTATGTATAAACTACAGTATTTAATGGAATTGAAAATAAAATATAATCTGCATCAAATTTATAAAACCTTTTTTCAGACAACTAAATTTGGTATTCCTCTTTGCTTATGACAAAGAACAGGTTGAAAACTCCTAATATTGGGCTAGCCAGATAGCTCAGCAGACTACAGTGCCTTTTTAGGCAGATGCAGAGGTTGGGGATTCAATCCTGGCATGTCATGTCATCCCAGCACACAGGATGCACTGAGACAGAGATTGAGACTGGGCATGGTGGTGAATGTCCGGAATCCTAGCACTTGGAAGGCTGAAAATAGGAGGATCACTACCAGTCTGATCTGTGTAGTGAGACTTTGTAGACTCTGTACTTAATACATTTTTTAAAAAAATGCCTAGTATCATAAAGAAGTCATTTTCTTTCATAAGTCTTTTCTGCAGTAAATATTAGATATTCTGTAATTATTTTGACTGTTGAGTGCAGATATAAGGTACTGTAATGGAGAAAATATTGTGCAGAATTATGGTTAAATACATAGACTTCAAAATCAGGCTGATATAGATTTGAATTTAGCCTTGCAATTTAGGAACTATGGAGCACTGGATAAGCCATTTAACCTCCCTAAACACCAGGTCCTTCATCTCAAAAGGTACGATAACAATATGAGAAAATCCTGGCAAAGTATGTGTTAGATATGGGATTAACATGCAAACATGTAAAGAGGGGGCTGACCAAATAGCTCAGCAGATTAAAGTGCCTGTAAGCAGGCACAGGGGCTGGGGAATGATCCCTGGGCCTGCCAAGCCTGCCTCGCCCCCAGCGCATGGTGAGGCAGCAATTGAGACTGGGTGTGGTGGTTCATGCCTGTAATCCCAACTCTTGAGAGGCTGCAAACATGCAGATCACTATGAGTCTGATCTAGTACCAAGATCCTGAACACTCTGTAGATCCTTCCCTAAAAAAAAAATACAACCCCCCCCAATACAGAAAGAATTCAAGTAACTCAAGAACGAGAAAAGAGGGGGGCCCGGCAAGATGGCTCAGAGGTCTAAAGTGCCTGCTTAGGAAAGCTTAAGGCAGCTGCAACGACCACGGTTTGATCCCTGGCAACACATGCTGTGCCAGCCCTGCACTCAGGGCAGGCTGAGCCAGCCATAAAAATAAATAAACAAACAAACAAAAGTTCTGAAACAAGAAAAAAAAATAAAATTAAATAAAAAAGAGAAAACAAATAATACAATGTAAAAGTAGGCAAAAAATAAACAAGTATGATCAGGTATGGTAGCTCACACTTGGAAGCCCAGAACTCTGGAGGCTGAGGCAGAAAGATAGCAAATTCAAGGCCCACCTTGGCAACTTAACAAGATGTTTTCTCTAAAATAAGTAAATGAATAAATAAAATCACAAATTTGAAAATGTAAAATGAGAACTAGACAAAAGACCTGAATAAGCATTACTCAAAAGAAACAATGCAACACTTGCCTGGCAATCAAAAGGACCTGAGTTCAATCCCTGGTCCTGCAAAAAAACAAAAAACAAAAAAGAAACAATGCAAGCCACTTATGGTGGTTCATTACCATAATCTTAGCACTTCAGGAGAGGAAGACAGGAGGATGGTAAATTTCAGGCCAAGCTGGGCAACATAGTGAGACCTTGTCTGAAAACAAAACATTAATAAAAAGGTTAAGGATATAGATCAGTGCAAATGACCTGGATTTAATTCCCAGTAATGTAGAAGCCTAACAGGTATATGAAAAAATTCTTGACATCAACAATCATCAGGGAATGATGATTAAATTAAATCCAGAATGAGATATTCCCTCACTCTTGCGAAAATGGCTATCACAGAAAGCCAAGAGATAAAAATATATGTGCTACCCAGGAGTGAGAAAAAAAGAAACCCTTACACATTGGAGATGAGAATATAAATCAGTCTAGTTGCTTTGGAAAATAGTATGGGCAGTCCTCAGAAATTGGCAATACCACTGCCATGTGAGGCAGCAATATTCTTTAACTGAGGAAATCAAATCAGTATGTTCACAGATACATTTGTACTCTCACATTCACTGCAGCACTATTCATGATAGCCCTGGCATGGAATCACCGGAAGTGGCCAACAATTGAGTAAATGGAGAGAATGTGATATGTGTGCATTGTAGAATGCAACTGAATCATAAGCAAAATGCAGTCCTGTCATTTGTCACAACATAGATTGGCCTAGAGAACACTATGTTAAGTGAAATAAGCCAGGCCCATAAAAGATGAACACTGTATGATCTAACAAATGTGGAATCTAAAACTGTAGAATTCACCAAGACAGAATAAAATAGTGGGGGCTGGCGAGATAGCTCAACCTGGGTACTGCATGACACGCCAGCCCTGCTCCTAGGGTGGGTGGAGCCTGTGACTGAGTCTGGGCATGATGGTGCATATCTGTAATCGCAGCATTGGGGAGGCTGAAAATAGGAGGAACAGTATGAGTCCAAGCTGCACAGCGACATCCTGTAACAACCACATACATTAAAACAAAACCAACCAACCAAACCATAAACAGAATAAAATGCAGATTGTAGGGCTAGCCAAATAGCTCAACAGATTAAAGTGCCTGCAAGCAGGCACAGGGGCTGGGGGTTCAATCCTTGGGCCTAGTGTGCTGGCCCTGGCCCCCAGGGCGTGCTGAGGCAGCAACTGAGACTTAACATGGTGGTGCACACCTGTAATCCTAGTTCTTGGCAGGCTGTAAGCAGGTGGATCACTATGAGTCTGATATAGTAGTGAGACCCTGAACACCCTATAAACTCTTTTTTAAAATGCAAAATAAATAAATTAATTAATTAATAAAATTTTTTTTTAAGAAAGCTGATTGTCAGGGGCTGTGGGTAAGGGTTTGAGAGCTGTTATTCAAAGTGTACATAGTTTCAGTTAGGGAAAGGAATAAGTTTCAGAGATGTATTATATGACGTTCTCCTCCTTCTCCTCCTCCTTCTTCTGGTACTGGGGATGAAACTCTGAACCTTGTACTTACCAGGCAGGCACTTATGCTGCTGAGCTATACTCCTGGCCCCTAAGAGAATATATCTTAGCCATTCCTATCACAGAAAATGGCAAGCATGGGAATGGATGGTTTGCTAATTTGCTTTATCATTTCACAATGTATGTACTGCAGTATACCCTATGAACACATAAAATTTTAATTGTTAACTTAAAATTTTTATCTTTTAAAATGAAATGGGAGTTGTAGTCTTTGTGAAAGCGAATGAAGTTGTGTAAAGAGCTGAAAATCTGATGAATATTAGTGATTATCATGAGAACTATATCATTAAGGTAAGACAAACTTTGACTTGTTTTACAATTTTTCAATATTTCTCCAATATTTGTTGTCCATAAAATACATTCCTTTCCAAATAACTCATGTCAAACACAGTTTTTCAAGGAATTTTAATGTAGACTATGGAAAACACAAGTAACTTTCTTAACGAAATGTGATACCGAAGGGTGTACAAATGAAGGCTTCCTTTCTTTCTTCATTTCTTCACATTGGGAAAAACGGCATCTGAGGCTCTGGGAAGACAAGCTGTGCTCCAAGTGCATACAGAATCTCCTTTTAGGTTGCATCAAACTGTAAGCAAAAGGGGGCACTATTAATAATTAGACCGGAAAACCTCAAATAAACTAAGATCTCCCAAGGCAAAAGTGGCCATTATACCCTGATGTTACAAGCACAAACTTTGGAATCAGACCAGCTTGAGGATGTCTTAAACTCTTCTTGTCATGCCATTGTAATGTCATCTGGGCTACTTCTACTTGTTTTTTTTTTTTAATTTTATTTATTTATTTATTTTTCTTGTTTCAGAACCTTTGTTTGTTTATTCACTCATTTTTATGGCCAGCTCAGCCCGCCGCGAGGGCAGGGCTGGCGCAGCATGTGGTGCTGGAGATTGAACCGAGGTCCCTGAAGCTACCCAAGCTTTCCCAAGCAGGCGCTTTATACCACTGAGCCATCCCGCC
>PVJA010045832.1:0-15435 GCA_004027025.1 Myocastor coypus | reverse complement strand
GTGGTGCCGGGGATCGAACCGCGGTCCCTGAAGCCGCCCAAGCTTCCCCAAGCAGGCGCTTTAGACCACTGAGCCATCCCGCCAGGCCCTGGCTTTTATTTCTTGTTGCTTATCTGTTGCATAGGAACCCTTCACACCGCATTCCTAGTGTCCCGGTGGAGTCCCACCTCTGCCTGTCAGGTGCCTGCAGAGGACACTTGGGCCTGGGCAAAGCTTTCACGACTGCAGGAACAATTTTTAAAAATTAAGGTCTGCATAAAAATAAATATAGTTAGTATATGTTTGTGTTGCAGGTGTGTAGAATGAATTGCTAAAACACTGACAAAAAGCGTTTAGGACCCATTGAAAGTGCACCTAAAAGGAAGATGCTATGGGCTTACTTGTGTGGGCCGAACAAACGGTCTGAAACAGAGACATAGATGGTGTGTTTAATAGCTAGCATTGTCCAGTGCTAACCTCTGGGGCTGGCATCACTCCCGGCACATTGTGACAGGTTAGTAATATTTTATATATGAATTAAATGAGCACAGATGAATAGTCCATGCCCGCCATCAGCCAGACCCACTGCGAAGGACCTGGTGGTCTCCCGCTCCTCAGGGCGGGAGCTTTTCAGCCCTTAGCCTGAAGGGTAGAGGGAGAGTGGAGCTGTCATGCTCTGGCCATGCGTACAGGTGCTCCGTGCGTGTGGCAGCACACACGCAACGCCCGCCACGTGCTGCACATGCTCCATGTGTGTAGCAGCACCCGCACAACCCCAGAAGGGCTTCTCTCTGAGAAGGCTGCTTGGCTCTGACCCAGACTCTAAGACTGTTAATATCCACGTGGCCCAATGTGGGCAGCTGAGTGGGTGTAGAGTGTGGGAGCCAAAAGACAGAGACTTTTGATTTTTCTCTAATTCTGACTTCACCTTTGGTGGCTTTGTGGCATCAGTTCCTCTGTGCTCCAGCCTCTGCATGAAGCGGCTGTGTTAGCATCCGTGCAACCCTACAGTTGCTATGGGGATTCAGGTCCCACAGTGAGGGCAGGGCTGAGCTAGTACTCAGCTCTCAGGTAAGCACAGGCTCACTGCACCTGAGTGCCAGCACGGTGTGGAAGAGGTGGGTCTGCTCATAGATATGAACATTCCTGCATTTACAGCACCACAGCTTTTCCCTAAGGAAGTCCACTCAGAAGTACTTATAAAACCTTTAGCCCTGATTTTAAGTGGCGCAGACACTGGTGTTGCTGGCCACGGGACTCATCTGTTTGTGCAGAGCCAGCAGCAGTAGTCACCGTAAATACTTTGAAGTCCAGTTTGCACTTGGACAGCCTCTGATCCCGCGTAAGTTCCTAGCTTCTCTGGAATTAGAGCGCATGCTCTCTAAAATTGGTCTCCAAAGTGCTACAGCCGGGTGGGGGTGTGGGCCATGTGGGGTGCAGGTGTGGCATATCTTGCCGTGAGGCTCCAGACTCGCGGCCCAACTCAGTTGCTGCGTGCTTGGCGGCCCTTCTGCCAAGGACGCCGAAAGGAAACTGCCTGCCTTGCTTCTTGCACAGTGGTTTCTGACACTGAAGGAGTTACGGGTTTTAAAATTTTAAAAAGCTTTCCAGTTTGCTTATTCTTTATCCAGGGTTTCCAGGAGGGGCTCTGGAGCCAACTAGAGGGTTTCCTTACTGAGGGACCATCAGCACCCATTCAGGCTGACCGGTGAGTTTGGCCTAAAGCAAATACGACCGGGGCTGCCAGGACGAGGCCTCTGGCCCACTTCCTTGCTCTCCACCTGCTACAGCTGTGGCCAGCTCCAGTGCTATTTCATAAAGCAGTGGCATCAGGCTGCACATCACAGGGCTGCAAGTGTAGTCTCAACGGTGTCAGCAGCTGCTTCAGCAGTGCCAACGGATTTGTAGTAGCAGCCCCGCAGCTACTGCTGCCTCTGCCCCCCACAGACCACCACTGTTCCTGTTGCCAGGAGGGTCCCTGGCTCGGGGTCTCCATTCTTGCTAGATGGGCGAGGGCCACGATGTGGTATGTGTCCCCTCCCAAGGTGAGTGTGCGTGCTGTGTGGTGCAAGCAAGCACCGAGAAAGGGGGACAGGCAGAGGCACAGAAGCAGTCATTCGGAGAGATTTGCCTTGGAAATAATACTAAGAGCAGAGCTTGTCACTACGGTGTCAGACACACAGCACGGGCGGTGGTGTGGTAGAGCCACAGCTGGCCCCGGTGCACCTGCTACTTGAGCCGTGCACTGCCACTCCTGTGCCACCTGTGTGACACGAACCTGCCCATCTGTCACTTCTCTGTCCTCAGAAATCCTCCTGAGAGGCCTGGGGAGATGGCTTGACGGTATAAATGCCTGCCTGGCAAGTGCAAGGACCTGGGTTCAATCCCTGTACCGCATGCTGTGCCAGCCCCAGGACGAACCCTGGGCATGCCGTGCTGGCTCCAGAACTGAGCATGGTGGCACATGCCTGTGCTCCCGGTGCTGGGGAGGCTGAGACAGGAGGCGCACCATGAGTCCCAAGTGCACAGTGTTCTTCTAACAGGACATCTCTTTCTTTCTTTCTTTCTTTCTCTCTCTCTCTCTGTCTCTCTCTCTCTCTCTTTCTTCTTCTTCTTCTTCTTCTTCTTCTTCTTCTTCTTCTTCTTCTTCTTCTTCTTCTTCTTCTCCTTCTTCTTCTTTATCTTCATCTTTTGGAGACAGGGTCTCTCTATGCAGTTCAGGCTGGCCTTAAGCTCACTTTTGTAGCCCAGGCTGGTCTCCTCCAACTCTCACTGACCCTCCTGCCTCAGCCTCCCAAGTGCTGGGATTACAGGTGTGTGCCACCGTGCCCAGGTCCATCAGGACATTTCTGATGCCTATACATTCCCTAGAAAGTTGAAAGCCATTAAGCTTTCACTTAAAAACTCAAGGGCCTGGGGCTCAGCACGAGCACTCTGCCTGCGTCTGCCCCTTGTGGCCCGCTGCCGCATCCATTCTCCTCCCCTGGCCCGCCCCTAGTCAGTCTCCCTCTGCCTCCCTGCTCTCTGCTGGGATCCTACATGCGGGCAGTGGGCTCTGCGCGGGCCTTTGGGTCTCTCCACATGCTCTGGCCTCTGCCCACTAGCAGCAGTGCTGTGTTCTCCTCAGGGCTGGTGCCTCCTGGCGGGCGGTGTCCTAGCTCCTCTGCTGTGGGGCCCTGCACCCGCAGTCCTCAGATGCCCACGGTGCTCAGGCCCATCAGCCTTGCCCGTGGCGACGGTGCAGCTGCCCACGGTCTCATCTTAGGTTGCTTTCTGTTTTCTCTTTTCTATTCATTTTAATGAGGAAAAAAAGATAAAATAGCAATGAAACAGTTTCAAAATGGGTTAGCAGTTATAATAATTAATCCATTGCATGCTGTCTTCATAGTAATTGTTCAGAGGACAAGATGCAGACCTGATATCTTGTCTAAATAATATTAGTGCAAACTTTTATTCTCAATAAACTAAGAGAAAGTAGATTATATCTCTTGTAACTCTCTTGTATGTATGTATATATGTGTGTGTGTATGTATGTATGTGTGTGTGTATATATGTATGGGGGGACGGACAGACAGACAGAGGGAGAAATATAAGAAGCAAATAAATACATGAAAAAAGGGTTCCACATCACTAGCCATTTGTGAAATGCAAATTAAAACAAGTTAATACCATCTCACCCCAGAAATCCTAGCTATCATAAAGAAATCAACCAACAACAAATGTTGGAGAGGCTGTGGGGAAAGAGGAACCCTTCTCTACTGCTGGTGGAAATGCAGACTGGTGCAACCATTATGGAAATCAATGTAGAGACTCCTTAAATTAGGATGGAAATTCCCATTCAATCCAGCTATCTCTCTATTGAGGATTTTCCCAAAAGAACTAAAAACATCATATCGTAGTGATGTCTGTGCGCCTATATTTATAGCAGCACAATCTGTGATAGCCAAATCTTGGACATAACCAAAATGCCCAACACCTGAGGAATGGATTAAAAAGATATGGTGTTTTTATCAGATATAAAGAAAAATGAACTCAAAGCCTTTATATATAAGTGATGTATCTTGAAGATATAAGTGAAATAAATTAGACCCACATGTGTAAAGATCATATTGTCTCCCTAGTGTAAGAACTCAAAAGGAGAAATAAAAATTGAAAGGTATAACAGAGCTACATGGAAAGAGAGAATTTAAGATTAAACAACAAAGAGAAAGAAAGGTTAGAGTGCTCTCTGCAAAGGGGAGCCGTGAACTTTGGGGTCAGGCTGTCACCTGGGGTCACGGTGCAGACCGACTTGGAGTAGCACCGTGGTCCAAAGTGAGAAGTTGGTGATGCGGCCTTTGCCATCGCGGACTGCGCTTCGGCCCTGGGTCACACTCAAGTGGTTTAGGAGAGAAGGGAGGAAGACAGGGAGGAAGGCAGGAAAGAGCTGGGAAAAGGAGGAGAAGTGAGGTGGAAGGGTGGAAGGCGGGAGCAGAGGAGGGGAAGACAGGAGTGAGGAAGGGGCAGTGCCGGCCGCCGGGCGGTGCTGTCTGTCCGTCTCTGTCCTTTGCTGTCCTTCCGGCTCTGTCTCTTTCTTGCCTCGCCCCATCTACCTCTTTCTCCCTCCCTCTCTCCCCCTTTCTTAAAACGTGCTCACACTGCGCCTGCCAGGAAGCCGACCCATTGCCGGTGCTGTTTGGTGGTGGAGGCTACAGCTGCTGGTGGCCATGGGGTCCTTTGCATCTTAGCTGTGGGCAGGTGCTCTTTCTCCTCTAGTTTTAGAAGAACCTGGCTTTTCTTTGTAGAGCTGTCAGGGAATGAAAAACATAGCATCCTTCAGGTCTCGGGCAAAATGAGCAAACCTGACGGTGGCCAGCAGGGTCTAGCTACCCGAAGTGTCTTGTTTAACTGTCACTGTAGTGTAAGAAGAGTCAGTCGCCAGGACGTGAACAGGAGGCATCAGGTGAAAACCCAGATTCTTCATGAGGAATCGGGAAAAAATGTCAGTGTAAGAGCACGCTGGCTTCACGGCGGTGACTCCCTCCTCTCCCAGTGCCTTCCCTCAGGGTGGCCTCTCGAGTTCTGCCGCAGGTGTCAGCTCCAGCACCCAGGTCCTGTGCTCAGGGCTCCCCGTGACCAATCCTGCGTGGCATTGCCACGCACAGAGGTCGCCTCAGACCTGCTGAGCCCAGCCCTCCATCCTTGGCTGACGGGGACGTGCTGGTCCTGTCTGTCTCGCCGGTTTGCGTAGCTCTCAGAGAACTCTGCCACTGACGTCCTGTCCACCTCCGCGCCCAGGGCGTGGGCAGATGTGTGCGTGGGACATGTGAGTGGGCCATGCACTGCGGGTTATGTGGTTCAGGTGAGTCTCAGGAAGCTAAGTGCGCAGGTGAAGTTAAACCCTTGAAAGGCAAACATGTACAAGATCTGGAAAATCAGCTTTTGGCTGGGGAAGACGCTCTACGAGAGGGTGGTTTTGCGTTTTTCTGAGGAGAAGAAGTGGACAGAGTTTTGTCGATTAAGTAAGTGCAATTGTAACTTCATGCTTGAATGCATCTTATTTCGAAATAGAAAGCCAAGCACAGCGAGCTGTGGGGTTGCCCAGGCAGTCTCTGTCTGTGAAGTCGGCTTTGCTCCGGAAACCATGCGCTTGCCTTACACTTCTCCTCGGCGGGGACTTGCAGCCACGGCTCCTGCTCCCTGGAAGCGTGCTGGGCTGTCTTAGGTGGGGGCTCCTCACCGTGTGCTTGGTTTGGGGTGCAGACTGCACGGTAACGTTTAATTGATGCAGTGATTGGAAAATGTTTGCCTGTAGAACAGAAGAGTAAAATGATTTACTCGCCTTGAACTTCATGAAGGGCAGGTGCAGGGTAAGCTAGGGAACGTCACCAAAGGCCACGCTGGCCACGCTGGCTGTGGAAGGCTTTGAGGTGGATGTTTGACCTGTCACCAAAGGCCTCGCTGGCCGTGGGGGGCGTTGAGGTGGATGTTTGACCTATTTGTGAGTTCAGAGGAAAGTTAGTAAAAATCAGTTCTTTAAGAAAGGAGGAAAATACAAACTTCTAAGTATATTGTGATCCTGACGTCTGTATTTGCCTGTTTCCTAAGTGGAAAGTTGGAAATATCTCAAACTTTTAGACATGTAGATGGTTAAGTATCTACCTATGTCTTAACATAGCAGTTGGCTCCCATGTTTGTATTGCAAGACCAGAGTATGCCTCGCTGTTACGTAAGCGGTTAACTTAGAAACACTGTTTACTGTTTCTCATCCCTTACGGTGCAGTGATTAGTTTCATTCCAGTCACTCCCCTGCGACCTGTCACCACACGGGGATCCTCCAGGAGGCGTCGGTCCGGCATTGACTCTTCTGTTTTCTAGCTCCTACCACTTCTGCCTCAAGGCTTCGAGACACTCGTAATTTTCCAATACCAGTGATTGTTACTGGAAGCTGCGTGCCAAGCCTGAGCACTGCTTGCATAATAGGTGGACAGTTACTTTCAAAAAGCGTGTCCTCTTGTGATTCTCTTTAGTCTTCAGCAGGTAGCCTCCCTGAGCGGTGCTTCTTAAGGTTTTCTGGAGGAGGACTTTCGCATGGTTGCGTCCGACATGTGCCGGTGTGAGAAATAACCACTCAGTCTCTGGGGAATTTGCTCTCACAAGCAGATCTTGCTAGATGCTACCCGTGAGCACCGAGAGCGGGTAATGATGGGTTTGCTCAGCCTTGTGCGCCCCTCCAGGCAGCAGAGCGCAGAAGAGGGTCGGCCAGGAAGTGATTTCCTTCCCTCAGAAGATCCAGGCACATCTCTAAGACTCCTGTCGTGTTTCCCGTCCCCACTTAGCTTATTCTTGAGGTTTTTAGTTACGTGCAGTGAAATGTGATAAAGCAGGTGGCCTGTTCAATGACCAGAGCAGGGGACACTGGTAAACAGGGAGGCTTTGTCTTATCTCTGGCGTATCACCAGCCCTGAGACACACAAGGGTAATGGACAGGTACCCGCAGGGGTGGGCTTCCCGGGGAGTGTCTCCAGACTGCACACTGGTGCTGGTGTGAGATTCGCACTGGAAGGCTGCAGTTAGGGCAGCAAGACTTGTCCTCTCCCGATGACCTTGACCACACCTGGAATCACACCAAGAAAGTGAGGGTGCTGGCACCACTATCACCTAGGATGATGAGGACGATGTGTGACAGACAGAGCCAGCGAGTGCGCTGTGGAATCTGATGGCTGTGGCTCCTGCCTGGGCTGCTCAGGAAGGCGCTTGCTTTTAAACATTTAGGAGCGCTGAGGTGGCGCACTGCCCGCTTTCGTGTCTGCCTCCGTGTGTCTGCATGACTGCAGCGCCTGGCGAGTCCTCCACCACCGACCTACATCCCCAGCCCTACCTTCATCTCTTTTATGAAAAAAGTCTCACTGTAGTATTTTGCAGGAAAGGCCCAGGGAGACAGCTCAGCGGTCTATAAAGCACCTGCTTAGGCAAGCTTAGGCAACCGCAGTACTGCAGTTTGATCCCTGGCACTACATGCTGTGCCAGCCCCACCCCCAAGGGCATGGTGACCTGGCCAAAATACAAATAAATAAATAAAGTTTAAAAAATTATATTTTGCAGGAAAGAATAGCTCACTTATACCCTAGGGCTTTGTCTTTAGGTGAAAAGAAATGGGTGTCGCTCCCAACGTAGGATAGTCAGGGATTCCACATTCTGCCAATAAATACTGACATGATGACTTACCATTTTTATCTCAACAGTGGAAAGAGTGGAAAGAGAAAACCTTTCAGACTATTGTGTTCTGGGCCAGCGTCCAATGCACTTACCAAATATGAACCAGCTGGCGTCCCTGGGCAAGACCAGCGAGCAGCCGCCGCACAGCCAGGTGCACCACAGTGCGCCCATCCGCAACCAAGTGCCCGCGCTGCAGCCCCTCATGAGCCCCGGCCTCCTCTCGCCCCAGCTCAGCCCACAGCTCGTCCGGCAGCAGATCGCCATGGCCCACCTGATCAACCAGCAGATTGCCGTCAGCCGCCTGCTGGCCCACCAGCACCCGCAGGCCCTCAACCAGCAGTTCTTGAACCACCCTCCCATTCCCCGAGCGGTGAAGCCAGAGCCCACCAGCTCCTCCGTGGAGGTCTCTCCTGACATCTACCAGCAGGTCCGAGACGAGCTCAAGCGGGCCAGCGTGTCCCAGGCTGTGTTTGCCAGAGTGGCGTTCAACCGCACACAGGTACCGTTGGCATCCGGGATACTGGCGGGCCAGCGCCAGAGTGACCTAGGCAGAGGGTTGTGACGCGTGCGCGCGCCCTTAGATTAGTGACCCTCTGGTTGCCCAGTACCTTGCCTGTTGACCCACGCATGAGCTGGATTAGCTGGTTAACCCATTGCCATAGCACTGAATGTCTGCGAGCCTACCTCCTGAACCAGGGCCCAGACTGTCCCAGTGGCTTGCCTCTGTGAACTGGAGCTTGGATTTTACCATCACCGTTCCTTGGTTAGAAAAAGAACCAGTTGTAAATTACTTATGGGTGTCCAAACAACCTGTTGTTCACCTTGTTTTGAACTTTAGGAAAAGAGTATCATTATGTCATAATTCCTGTAATTTTTATAAGCCCTTCAAATGTGCAACGCGAGTTTAAAGTACTGATAATGGGTCGAGCACTCACACTCAGAGTTTCAGAAGCATTATGTGCAGACTGGTGCTTCGCTCACGCCCTCGAGGCTTGTCTGGCTCCGGCCAGTCATGAGGATGGAGCTTTTCCTTCATGAGTTTGAAACTTGAGTGTGTTGGTGTCACCCAGAGGGGCTGCTAAGTTGGCTGGGCGTGGTGGTGTTTGCCTGCAACCCCAGCACTCAGAAGGCTGAGGCAGGAGGATCCCTGAGTTCGTGGCCTGCCTGAGGTCTGCAGTGAGTTCAAGGCCAGATTGGACTACACTGTGAGACCCTGTCTCAAAACAACAAAGCAGATTCTTGGGCACCATCCAGGATCTGACTTAGTCTGAGGTAGGGTCCAGAAAGTCTTTCGAGGCCTGAGGTAATATCAGTGTTGCTGCTTGGGGCCATTCTAGGGGCAGCATGGGAAAGAAAGCAAGGGGGCTGGGCTTGGGGACCCTGGAGGAGCAAAGGTCAGGTGAGGGCCAGCGGCGGCAAGCAGCAGCAGTAGCGGTGTGCTGAGTGCAGGGGCCTGAGTAGCTGGGTGGGGGTGGGGGTGGGGCAGGGCTGCCTGCACGGACCCAGGGACTTGGGTGCAGCCGGCTGCAGGGCACAGTTGCTATCTTGAGCCTGGGTCTGTTCTCAAAGGACACAGGAAACATGAGCGAGGACTGCAGCAGGGCATTGCGGTGCGGGGATTGTTGAGCTGCCAGCCAGAGACTGAAGGGCTGTCGGTGTGGCAGTGATCATGTCAGAGAATAAAGCTCACTGGTAGTGGGCCAGGGAATGCCCGGCTAAGGCCCGTGAGCTGTGGGCCTTGGGCAGGCAGGGCTGGGACCCGCAGAGCCAGAGGCCAGAACCAGATCTCAGTGTGCACACTCTTAGAGTTGGGAGTGCTGGCCAGAGTCTCAGGAAGATTTGTGACGGTCCTCAGAAGTAAGGACGGGCTGGGACTAGGAAGTCTCGCACAGAGCTTGGGACAGGAGGAGTCAGGACAGAAGGGGAGAAAGCAGCAGCCCTGACACAGACAGTGGCAGAGAGCGGACAGTGGCCCTCAAGGTCGGGCACCGGGTGCGCACCTGGTGACACCGGCAGGCTTTCCGTGGAGGTGGGCGGCCCAGGCAGGCTTGGAGCCACCCTGAGAAGGTGTCCTGTGCACCTGGGTGCAGCTGTCTGTAGACAGCTCCTCCGGCCCAGGGGGTGGAGAGAGGGTCCTGCTGCTGTGGACTTGACGCGTGCCCACAGAGCACGGAGCCCTGGAGTCCTGCAGTGAGGGGCTAGGCAAGCCAGAGGTCCTGCCAGGAGGCTGCCTGCCGCCAGCTGGCACTCCCGCAGGCCCATCTTCCGTGTGGGCATCTTGATCTCTTTTATGGACGAATGGCTTTTCTCTGGCATTGCCATCTTTGAGCTGCCGCATGATAAGAGGTCTGACTGAAGCATGGATCATGTCTTACATTAATTGTGCGAGATGGCTGCACCGGCGAGCGGCGTTCCCTCTCCATCAGCGAGAGTGGGCCTCGCAGGCCGGCCTTGGGGATATCAGGTAGAAACTGCGCAGGAATGCAAGAGCATTTCCTTTTAAAATTCTGCTTTTAATTTGGGAAAGCCTTGCATCCCGCTGGGATTGTAACCTGTTGTGTGTAAAGTGCAGCCCAATCAAGGTATTGACAGAGTGACATAGCTTCAACTTGAGGTCAGCGGGCGGGTTGGCTCTGCTGTGCCAAGAACCCGAGACTGCGAGGCGGAGAACACGGCACTTGGGGCCCAGCACGCCACGCAGCCTTGCGGGTGATAAGGCTGGTCTGAGTGGAGTCAGGCTTTTAGGGGTGACGTCAGAATTTGCCAGCCGTAATAAACAATAACATTAATACTGTTCATTACTATTTTAAGTGAGTCTATTGTTCATCTTTGTATAGAAAAGATTTTTGACTCCCCCCCAGACCAAGTTCTTGCTGGACTCCTAGTGCCACTCTGAGTGTCTGCTCCACTCCTGTACTGCTGTGTGGCTGTCCCCAGCTGCCTCAGTATTTCCCAGAAATAGTTCATGATTTCTAGACCTCGTTTATCATCAAACTCAACAAGAAGCATTTGATACACGTTGTCACCATGCAGTTTATTTCCTGGGTTGTGCTTGATGATTTTACTTAGACGGCATCTGGCTAGGATCGCAAGCTCAAGTCATATGGAAGCACTCATAAATACAGTGCGAATTGTAAACAAAAGCCCTATCTTCCTAGTTTTTCACATGTAAGACTTCCAGCTTACATGGATGGAAAGTCTCCAGCTCGTCCTAAGTATCTGGAAGTGCCTGCACTCCCCGAGAGGCCCCGAGCCCGGGCCAATGTACAGTGCCGTCTACAGGCGCGCAGCAGCCTCCCGTTGGCTCTTGCTGAGAACTGGCCTGAGACGCCTGTGTGTTTTCATAATGATGTCTTTTAAAAGCAGAAAGTGCGGATTTGACAAAATGACGCCCACCCGCTTCCTGAGGAGGTGCAGCTGCTGTTGCTGGAGCCCTGTTTTCCTTAGGCTTCTCTCTGTTCTAGTAACAAAAGCAAGTGCGGTGGAAACGAAGGACAGAAGCAGGAGCCACGTGCGCAGGGCTGGGGCCGGCGGGGGGGTGGGGTGGGCGGACATCTTCTGGGTGCGCAGCGCAGGCAGAGGCCCTGTCACCCTGGCCCCTGTGGGAGTGGCCCTGCCCTTCCTGTCAGGCAGGAGAGGAACAAGGAAACGTTTTCCTACCTGGTTTCCGTGGCGGCCATCCTTGGCACTGTCCCCGGGGCCTCCTTCAGGCTGCAGTGCTTGCCTCGCTCTCACGGGACAGGACAGGGAGCTGGGAATGTCCAGCCTTAAGGGCACATGCTTAGAGGTCTCGAGGGGACCACAGTGCCAGACAGGTCTTTCCTGGCCTGGCCCCTAAGTTCTTCCTTAGCGGACACTGGCAGGGACTGGACTTCATGCCAGGGTCGAGGTCTAGCCTGGAGACTTGATATCTGTGCCACTTGGGGAGGCATGGGAATGAATGCAGCTTCATTGATGCCCACTCCTTTTACAAAGCAAAGGCCATGTGCTTCTTGGAAATGGCGCGAGGTGTCCCCATCCCTGTCAGGCTTGTGAACCTGGTCTCTCTCAGGTCCACAGTTCATTGATGTAGACTGTTGTCTAGATGAACGGATGGTGAGATGAGGGAAAGGTGGGGTCTGAGCGCCTGCGGCACAGCTGGGCCTCGGCCTGAAGAGCCCTCGCCGAGCTGTCCCACAGGAACCTTCCTGTGTTCCTCCCATGCCGCTGTTGGCGGCGAGAACTTCAGGAAGCAGGAGGCCATAGCTCTCCCTGTCAGATCCTTGGTCCTCGTCTGTGTCCTGGGTGTGCCGGGCGCTGACAAGCTCGCACTTCCAGGCTCAGAGGGTGCAGCCGAGTTGCTGTTGGCTGTCGTCTGTGTCCTTAGGCCTGTGCATTTCACAGTGTGATCGGGACGCCTGATGCTGGGCTTTGCCTCTTGTTACCATGTGCACTTAGAAAAACTAACCGGAGCCCATGCCTGCATGAAGCGAAAAAGACTTAATGCTGTTAACGTCCAGTGACCCGTGATAAGCAATGACTCCTAAAATATGTACAGCAAATCTTCCTTAATAGATCAACTATTCTCTAATGTATTTAAAATTCCAATGACCTACATCTTCATATGTCAGAAATCCCCCCTTGCCGCCTACACCTCTCCTCCGAGACCTGCCTTCCATCCATCTGAGCGAATCTGTTAAATGAAGTAGAGGAATCCGTGATCCAAACAAGGCTGAACCCGTGAGAGGCTGTGTGCTACGTGTGCCGGGCATCCGTGCCAGGCGAAGGGATAGGTGTATGTCCGGGCTCCTTCCTGTCCCTTTGTCCTTGGACTTCTGTGGCAGAGCTTGCAAAGCATCGTCATGTGGGAACCCCCAACAAGAAGCTTTACCCCTGGAGATGACCCACACGTTGTTAATGTGGTCTGCAGATCCCCTGAGCTTGTCGCACACCGGGAAGCTTCAGGTCCTCCCTGTGTGCCGGGCTGCTCTGCTGGCCAGTAACCAGAAACATGCTTTGCAGGAGAAATTGTGCTTTGTGGCACCGGGTGTCACTCCTTACAGTGACGTTTCTCGGCAAGTGAAGGTCAACGTCAGCCCCTCGCACTTTTGACCTGAGGCCTGGGTGGAGGGTGTGAGTGCTCTGCTGACCAGCAGAAAGGCACAGGGCCTACAGACCCCTTTGAGAATCATTGGGCTGGTCTGTCCTCATTTGAGTACTTTTCTTTATGAGAAATAGAAACTTTGAAAAATAAAAAATCTGCACCTTACTCATCAAAACCACACTGTTTGAAGAAATCTAAGGTCAGGGTCAGAAGTACAATTTATGATGTCACTCAGCAACCGGACATGTTTTCAACAGATTGATGTATCAGAACAGCTGGCCCAGGTCAGCTGCTGGAAACACAGACACTTGTGCATGGAGCAATGTGACTTCTGCCCTCTGCCTTATCGACACTGCGCTTATGGTTGTGCTGGCCCTGATGATCACGGTGCCAGGACCGAAGGCCTGGGCAGCTCTGTCCAGAGGTGGAAGCAGGAGGGGACACGCAGCAGCAGGATGGAGCCTCAGCCTCCAGACTTAGGAGCGTGAGCTTGGAGGACAGGACGTGCCCATTAATTTCTTCATTTACTTTCTACACACTGTGACCCAAAGACAGGAATGATTTAATCATACATGCAGTTACGTTTGTAGAAATCTTGGCCTCCAAGTTCCCTGGGGACGCATCGGTGTCCAACACCTGCTCAGTCCCATGAGCTCAGCACCCAGGGCGAAGTGGACACTCTCAGTCAGAGACACGGAGCACAGAGGAAGTCGCGGGGCCTCGACTTGCATGGCCCAGTGAGCTGGTAATGAAAGGACAAGGGGTCCTGTGGGGGTGAGGAGGCCCACCCCAGAACCATGGCCGCTGATATGAAAAGCTGCAGCCCAGGCACGAATGCATCATTGCGTTCTGGAGTCAATAATGTCCCTTCTTTTGATTTCAGGATGTTAAATTAATAAAGTTAGGGGGAGATGTTCCTGCTTGCCTCATAAAACGAATAAGCTTTCATTTCAGAATCACTGGCCTGAATTCGTAGATTTAAAGATCATGATGATATTAGTATCTCCCAAGATAGCGGTGTCTCTCTTATTAGGTGGCTCGGAGGCAGCCCTCGGGAGCTGGCTCACTTCGGCTCCTCCTGCTCATGGCAGGTCTGTTGCCACCCAGCACACTTTCGGGCATCTCAGACAAACACAACGCCTGAGTTAGGTTGGGCGCTGATGCCAGGGGCGGTGGCTCTGGGTCAGGGAAGCTCCCTGGGCGGATCCCAGCCTCCGCCCCCGGCCCAACCTCCAGCACTGGAAGCCGAGGTGGCGTGTCAGCAAACAGGCAAAGTCCAAGCTTTTCTTGCCTTCCCGGCTGCCCCGGGGCCACTCTGTCCTGTCCATCCTGGTCCTTCCTGAGCAGTGCAGAAAGTAGGCACTGGGCGCAGCATAGCTACGCCCCAGGTCTCTGTTCACGAAAACGTGAAGACTCCTTTTTGGTGGCGGACTTAGGGCTGACGGCCATTTTCATGCGGGGCAGAGGACTTGCAGCGTGAAGGGCTGCTCTTGTGTTAGTTAGCTATCCACCCCAAGTCGTGGGGAATATTTTAAAAGTAAAGCATAATTTTTATGAAAGAAATACAGAACATGAGCTATAAGTATCATTGCTTATATACTTTCTTATTGCTTATTTAAAGCAATAAAATAATATATGTGGTAGTGACCCGGTGGCCTGGTGTTAGGCACGTGTTTGTTCACATACAGCCAGCGACTCCTGCTCAGAGGCCAGCGTTGCGGTGAAATAGATGCGCTGATGTCAGGTTGAATTGAACTGGAACTCACTAGGCTCTTTCAGTACAGCTACAAGATTTGTGGCTAAACTAGCAATACAGAGAAGGGTTACCTAAGTTCCTCCTTCCTCCTGCTCCCTTCCCTGCCTGCCCTTCTCCCCCCCCTTCTTCCTCTCTCCCTCCTGCACCCTGTGTGTGGTGTGGAGCTGGTGCGTGCCTGTAACACAACTTACTGCCTTTTCTGTCCCTTTCCCCTGCGCCACTTGGTCTCTGTCCCATTTGAGAAGTTTCTGTCTCTACTTCCTGTTACCTTGTACTTTGCTCTTTATGTGTGTTTTGGGCTTTTCGTGGAGGAGGAGAAGCCACGCCACATTTCCGCTCGTGTGTCTGATTCATTTCTCTTGACGCTATGGTGTCAAGGTGCACCCTCACCCCCGCAGATGCCTCCAGCCCACCTCTCTTTCTGGAGAGCAGCCCTGCAGGGTGTGCAGAGGACCACACTTTCTTCATGTGGTTGTCTGCTCAGGGGCCTGTGTGCTGCTCTGAAGACCTTGCCGTTCTCAGTTGCGCTGCTATGAACATGGGCTTGCTCGGCTCGAGGTCATGTGACATCTTTAACTCTTTTGGGAAAATACCTAAGAGGGGAACATCTGGGTCAAACAGAATTTTTAGCCCGAGTTTTATGAGGAATCTTCACACTGCTATCCATCATGGTTATTCTAGTTTATATTTCAACCAACAATGTGGGAAACTCCTTTGTCCCTGCAGCCATGCCAGCACTTGTTAGCTCACCCCCAATAAAAATGGGCATCTGAAGTGAGCAGACCCTCCTTGGAAGACAAGGACAAGTGGCCATTGAATACACATAGAAGTGGTCACATCACTGACCATTGGAGACACTGAGGTTCCATCTCACTCCAGAGAGTGGCCTTCATCAGGACATCAAATAACATCTGTCATG
>PVJA010045831.1:0-15437 GCA_004027025.1 Myocastor coypus | reverse complement strand
GCCAAAGAGAAAGGTACTTGGGTTCAACTGAAGCGCCAGCCTGCACCTCCCAGAGAAGCGCACTTTGTGAGGACCAATGGGAAGGAACCTGAGTTGTTGGAACCTATTCCCTATGAACTCATGGCATAAACTGAGATGTAGTTCTGCCATTCACCACCTAATTGGCAGCTTAAGTGTTCTAGGTCCTGTATAAAAATAAAATTGCCCTGTGTTGTAAGGGTGATTTTCTTAGTTAAAGAGGTATGTGGTGTCTTCTTACCTCAAACATATCTCAGCAGATTTTCACTGTAGTGAGTCATTGTGTCTGGTCTTTACTCTTCAGTGTTTTCTTGCTGAAAAGTATTGCTGAGGTATTGTGCAGGTGTATACCCAAATATTTATGAAATATTTATATTGGCTTGAAGATCTTGTAAATCACCACTGGGAAAAGATGTATCCAAATAAATGGAAGTCACTTCAGAAACAAATGTAAGTCCATGTCAGTTAAATAAATTGTTTAAAGCACCAAAAAAAAAAAAAAAGAAAAAAGAAAAGAAATAGACTGGCACAGTAGATTAGGAAGTAAAATCCAACATTATGCTGTACACAAGAAACACACTTAACTCATAAAGAAACTCATAGACCGAAAGTCAAAGGATGCACAACAATACTATATGCTCTAGCACCTCAGAAAAAAGCAATCCTGTTCCCAGACAGTCTCAACTTCTAACCAAGAATAATCAAATGAAATAAAGAAGGCCACTACATACTGGTTAAGGGAAAAATTCAAGAGGAAGAGGTAATACTTGTAAGTATGTATGCACTCAACACAGGAGCAGTCAGCTATAGAAGACAAATCTTAATGAACATGAAAAATCTAATATGTAATACCACAATCCTAACAGGAGTCCTTACCACATCCTTGTCCCCAAAAGATAGGTCAAACAGAAAAAAAATTAACAAAGAAGTACTAGAACTGAACCAGAACTTGGAAGAAATGGACTTAGTGGACTTATACAGAGTATCTCACCCAACCAGTTCTGAATACACATTTCTTTCAGCTACATGTGGGACATTTTCTAAAATAGATCACATATGTCCATATGTCATGCTTAAGTATATGCAAGAAAATAGAAATTATCCCATGCATATTATCTTACCACAGTACCAACTGTGAATAAATAAAAAAAGAAACCACAAAAACCCCATAAACACATGGAAATTAAACAGGACCCTCCTCAGCAACCAATGGGTTACAGATGAAATTAAACAATATCTACAACATAATGAAAATTCAAGCACAACTTAATGGAATTTTTTTTTGTTGGACTGGGGTTCAAACTCAAGACCTTGCACTTGCCCAGCAGGCACTTGTGCCTCGGAGCCATCTCCCCAGCTCCCTTTTTTTTTTTTTTTCCTTAATGGAATTTATGAGATGAAATGAAAGCAGTTCTCAGGGGCAAATTTATAGCTGTGAGCTTACACACTAGGAAAACCGAATGGGAACAAATAAATACCCTAATGCTACACCTCCAACATCTAGAAAAGGAACAGTAAACCTAGCCCAAAGTCTAAAGAAAGGAGGAAATTATAATTAGAGCAGAATTTAATTCAATTGATACAAAGAATTAATGAATCAAAAAGCTGATTCTTTGAAAGATTAAATAAAATTGATAAGCCCCTAGCTAACTTCATCAAAAAGAAGAAAAAGATTTACAAGCTACTGTACATGGTTTCAAGTTAAGTCCTGAGGGGACTTGACTGACTTTGTCAGACACAAAAGTTACATTTTTTGTTATATATAGGTCTTGCTTTATGTTGGTCTTAACCATCCAGCAGAAAATTCTAACCATGAGGTATAAAAAGTAAAGCCATATTAACGTGAACTGTAAAAGGTTCCAGTCAATAGCTTCCCACATTGCCAGTTCTGCTGATAACTCACTACTATTATGAACTACTGGACTTATAAACAGCTCTTTGTCTTAGCTCAAAGAGAAGAAAGATTTGCACTAATTGTGTTTTTAAAAAAATTACATACATTTATTTATTTATTTGTTTATTTATTTATTTATTTATTTTTGTGATGCCAGGGATCAACTCAGGACCTCGAACTTGCCAAGAAAGCACTTTTGCCCCTGAGCTATCTCCCTGGTTCCCCTATACTAATAGTGTTTAGAAAAGATATCATGTCTGCATCTTGTACCCTAAACAACTACTATGAAAACAACAATGTGCAATGTATGAATTATTGTGCTTGTTCTACTAACCTGCTTTGAAACTGTCTCATTATTATTTCTTTCTCATTAAAATTAATAAAATTTTTAAAGGTGTAGGATTTTTATACAATGGAGTACATCCCAGCTATAAAAAAAGAATTATCTTGAGGCTTTCATTCGTAAATCGATGCAACTAGAGACTGTACTCATAAGGGCAGTGAGACTTTTGCATGTATAAACATCATTTTGTCTCCCTAGCATAAGAATTTTAGAATAAATAAAATCCAAAATCTATAATGAATATTGTAAAAGGGAAAGAAACTGTTCTAAATGAAAGAACAACTGGGATAGGGACAAGAAAAAGCAGAGTAAAAAAGGGAGAATATATATAAAAGAGGAAAAAAAAACATACAGAGTGTGTATATATACATATATATATACACATATATGATAATTATACTATTAATTTCCTTTAGTTCACTAAAAAGAACAGTTTTTATATATTTTATCAATTTTGCATGCCTGTATTTTGTCATCTGAGCTGCTATGTTTAAAAATAACAATACACAATATGTTAAAGTTCGCTAATTTCCTATTAACATGTTTGGAAATTATGTATCATTGTATTTTTTCTCTTTAAAATAATAAATATATTGTTCTTAAAAAGCAAATATTTGTATACAAAGGAATGAAATTGGGTTTGTATATCTTGTATAAATAACTAAAAATGAATTAAAAATTAAATACAAAATGAAATACTATAAAACCTCTAGAAGAAAATCTTCATAATATTGTATTTGACAATACTTTCTCAAATAGGACACCAAAGACAAACAACAAAAGTAAATTAAAAACAGAATTACATGAAAATTTAAAATTTCCTTCTTATTTTCTTTTGTATTTTTAGGGAAGGGTCTACAGGGTGTTCAGGGTCTCACTACTAAATAGGTCTCACAGTGATCTGCCTGTTTACAGCCTCTCAAGGGCTGGGATTACAGGTGTGCCAGGCAAGCGCCACCACGCGCAGTCTCAACTGCGATCTCAGTATGCCCAAGAGCAGGGCTGGAAGGACAGGTCTGGGGATCGAACACCTGAGCCTGCCTCCAGGCACTTTAATCCACTGAGCTATTTGGCTGGCCCTGAAAATTAAAAACTTCTGCACATCAAATGGAACAATCAATAGAATGAAAAGACAATCCACAATAAGGAAAAATAATAACTGGCTAAAACTGTAACAGTTTTACTTCTATATTTACAGTTGTAGGTTACTGATCTATATGTATATTCTTATATGAATTATCACACTTTCAATTTCTGTAGTTTTACAGTAGACTTTGAAATGAGCAATGCAACTTTTCCAACTAAAGGATATTTCTTTGGATAAATTGCAAATACTCGAACAATGCTGCTTTACAAATGTATGAGTTTTATTTTCTAAAATAAACCTCAGGGGGCTGGGGAGATAGCTCTGTGGCACAAGTGCCTGCTTGGCAAGTGCAAGGTCATGAGTTCGAACCCCAGTCCCGCCAAAAATAAATAAATAAATAAATAAAATAAAATAAAATAAACCTCAGTATTCACGTTTGATTGCAGTACTGGAATACTATAAATATTGTGTTTTGGGTTATTGTTTGGGTACTGTTCTCTAAAATGTCTGCCATTGCTAAGTCAGAACATTATTTCTTATCAATGTTCTATGTTATTTATGACAAATACACTAGAAAGCCACATCCCCATATCTAGCCCAGCTTCTAAGTCTAGCATATTAAAAATCACAATGTAAAAAAATACAATATAAAAATTTTTTCTCAGGAGTGAGGAGATAGTTCAGTAGAATACGTGCTTGGCTGGCAAGCACAAGGGCCTGAGTTCAATCCTCAGTTCTGTAAAAAAAGAAAAGGAAAGAAAATATTTCTCATCTTTGCAATAAGCTTCCTGTAATTATAATTTTCTTTTTAAAATTTTTTATTGTAGCTCTTAAAGTGTACCATGATCATTCAATTTGTAACTTGTAATTATTATCTTATTCTGTCTAGAGAACATATCGAAATTTTCTTTTTAAAAAATGCCAGAGCCATTTTAGGAACTTTTCTTCTACTTGATGCATCCTGCTCTCATAGAATTGTTTTGGAATCCTGTTTCAAAGTCAGTTGTATTAGTAGCAGACTTTCAGTTTCTTGAGCTCTGCTGTTTACCATTCAGCTCTCTTCTTTTTGTGTAATTCAGCAAATTGCACACTCACATAATTCAGCTAAATATTATTTACTGTTGTTAGGGGAGGGAGTTAATTTCTATCTCTTGTGATTTTAATGTTTTTGTCCCTTCGAAAATTCATATGTTGGAAACTTTATCCCTGGTGCATCAATGTTTTAATGTGGTCCTAAGCAGAGATGTTTAGGGTATGAGGGTTCATAACATTGTAAGATCTATACTGTTATGGATGGATCAATGCCACCATATAAATGGCTTGTAAGAGTGGATTTCTTTGTTCCACTGTTTTGCCATATGAGAAAAAAGAAGGCTGTCACCAGATGCACCACTTTGACCTTAGAGTTCCTTACGCCTCTAGAAGTATTAGAAATATATTTCTATTTTTTTTGTAAGTAACCCACTCTCAAGTATATCTTAGAAAAAGATACTATCATAAAACAATATGAATATTTCCATTAATCTCTACCATTATTTCTATAAGGAATAAAAAATGTATGGTCATGTCTTTTACCAAGATAAAGGCAAAGGCAACTCCTCATAGGACATATGAGTTGGAGTCTTTTGAAACATGGGGAATTGTCAATCTTGCATTCATAAAAAAATCTCAAAACTCCCAGAAAACTTCAAGAACTCCATTTACTGCATTGTGATGCTTTATTCATTTATGCAATCCTTGAGATCACAAATTCCAAATGTCACTAATACTTCAATGTCTATGGGAATGGGCATTGGGGGATAGAGAAGGGGTTGCTGAAAAAGCACCATATATTCTAGTACTCTAGATAAACTGATGGATATCACATCAGATAACCTAGATTCAAGCTTCACAATGTAATATTAGTCAAGTTCCTCATCTGCTAAATATTTTATGGAGCAATGTTAACCCAAAATTGGCAGTAAACTTTCAGTCTAAATTTTGTAGTGCTGGTGGTGACCAACTCTTAAGTGTTTTTTTTTTTGGGGGGGGGACAGAAAATCAAATGCAGGACCTTGTTTGTGCTTATCACGCAGGCACCATGCCACTGAGCTATATCCCTGTCCCAAGATTTCACAAATGAATAAAGAACCATGTTAAAACACGGATGTACTGGGTTGCAGTTTCCAACATACGAATTTTGAAAGGACAAAAACATTAAAATCACAAGAGCTAGAAATTAACTCTCTCCTCCAACAATAACAAACAGTTCCTTTCAATTTCCATTACAAGTGCAGAGGGAAATCTTTGGAGGTAAATTGCCACATATAAAAGCCAGGAATTAACCTTATAAGATAGATACACAGAATGTAGCAGACCCAGACTGAGCCTTGGTGAATTCTCTTGTGTGTGTGTGTCTGTGTCTCTATCTGTGTCTGTGTTTATGTCCATGCACATGCTAGGGTCTGAAAAGGAGGTATCACTACGTTACCAGCTGGCCTTAAACTCTTGGGCTCACAGCATTCCTCCCATACCAACCTTTTCAGTAGCTGGGACTGTAGGCCTGCGCTACCACACCGGGCTCTCACGTGTGAATTCTATCAAACATTTAAGGAAATCTCTTCAAACCTTTCCTACATCTTCTCATAAGCCATTCCCAAAAAGTTGTAATCCACATGGTCAGATTTAGCCGCATCAATGGCCCCACTCCTGGTACCAAATTCTGTCATAGTTACTCTTCTCTTATTGTTGGGACAAATACTAAACACTCAAAATGAGGGAAGGAAAGGTTTATTTAGCTCATAGTTACTGGACGTTTTAGTCCATATTTAACTGGCTGCAAGGCAGAACAGCACATGGCAGGGACAGGGGACAACCTTTCATGGTGGCAGCTAAGAGCAGGAGAGCCAAGGCAGAACTAGCTGCTCAAGCAGCTAATGTCTCTTCCCTTCTTACATTCAAATGCAAATCACTTGTCCCAGGGGAGGTGCAGCACCTGTTTCCACAATAATCAATTACAAATTCCAGAAGCTACCCCTTGACTGTATGAGGCTTTGAGGGGACACCTATACACAAACCATAACACTTACAATTTTATAACATTTCTTCCAGAACATTAAGTTGGAAGAAATACATCCTTGTTCATTTTATAAGGCCAGAATTATCCCCCCAAAAAACAAAACTAGACTAAGACAATAGTAGAAAAAAAGTACATGTATCTTTCATGAACATAAATGCAGAAATCCTCAAGAAAATAGTAGTATATTGAATTAAAACAATGTACAGAAAGAATTATATGCCATGCCATGTAAGATTTATTCTGGGTATACAGGCTGGTTCAACATTTGAAGCAAAATTAATGTAGTCTATCACATTAAAAGCTTAGGGGAAAAAAATGTAACACTGCAACAATAGATGAAAAAATGACCAAACCAACACCAATTCATTATAAAAATGCTCCAGAGTTGTAATAGAGAGGAACTCCCTCAATTTCATAAATATTGAAAAAAAGCTTCAGCTAGCACCACATTTGATTATGAAAAACTAAATGCTCTGAGTCAGCCACTGAGGCTGGGTGTTCTGGCTTATGCCTGTAACAATACAAGGATATTCACTCCTGCTAAGCAATGGTAGTTAACTGTTTCATCACTTGAGTACAAAATGTCCAATTAAATTGTTTCAGCTGAGTGTAGAAGACCCAACCTAGGGAGGATTGTTGCCAGAATGACATAAAAGGGAAAGAAAGATGGATTTCTTCTGTTTCTTAGGATTAGCTCCAATTTTTGCCTTCACTTTGGACGTTGTCTCCTGCTTCCAACAGACTCTTCAGCCTCCAGCGCAAATCTTTCCACCTTCCTTGACAAACCTGATACAGTCTCACACAGGACATTAGTGTGAGATCCAGGCCTCTGACTGGATGCAATGAATGTCCACCATGCAGGAAGACCCATTGCATTCTTCCACATCTGAATCTTTGGACACACATTGTAAATTATTGTCTATGTCTATATCTTGCATTAAGTCTGTTCCTCTAGGAAGTACTGAGCTGACAAGAGTCTACTACCAGAGAAGTGTAGTTGTTGCTGTGACTTTAACTGCCTGTGTTGTTCAGAAGCCTTTGGATTGGGCTTATGGAAGACTATAGAAAGGCCTGGAGATGCCTGTTAAGAAGCAGTCTTTGAATGCCTTAAACTGTATCTTATAAGAGATTCTGGTCAGAACTGACATCTGAATGCTGACAAAAATCCTGCTGGAAAAAAAACCCTGCTGGATTTGTGAAGATCAAGCTAAGGATATTTCTGATGGGAAGATGAATTCCACTGGCTGTTGCACTCTAGATGATATGTGTATACTTTGGCAGAAAGTTTGCATTTTGCTCATGTTCATACACTTTGTTTGAGACAGATTATGGGCCATAGCCTAATTAATCTTGCAGAGGAAATTTCAAGGCAGCCTAATTAATCTTGCAGAGGAAATTTCAAGGCAGTATAATGTTGATATAATGGCTTGGCTACTGTTTGGGGCTGTTAGACAGAATTATGTTGAGAATCAAGACCAAAGAGCCTACATCAATGATTTAAAAGGTCAGTCTTGGGGCCGGCAGGATGGCTCAGTGGTCTAAAGTGCCTGCTTAGGAAAGCTTGGGCAGCTGCACGGACCACAGTTCGACCCCTGGCACCACATGCTGTGCCAGCCCTGCCCGCAGGGTAGGCTGAGCCGGCCATAAAAATAAATAAACAAAAGTTCTGAAACAAGAAAAAAAATAAAATATCAGTCTGGCCAGAAAGGCAACACCAGTAAAGCTGTAAACTCCAAAGATAAAGTAGAAGAGAACTTGGCTGTCCAAAAGGAAGGACAACAAAGGGCTGGTGGGATAGCTCAGCAGACTAAGCACCTGCTTAGCCAAGCACAGGGTCCTGGCTTTGATCCTGTATATCACATGTTGGGGCAGCCCCACCCACGGGTGCTCTGAGTCAGCCACTGAATCTGGGTGTTCTGGCAAATGCCTGTAATCCCAGTGCTGGTGAGGCTGAAAAGAAGGAGGGTTACTACAAGTCCAAGCCTTATAGTGAGACCTCGTACCAAATACATAAAGAAGAACAATGGAAAAGATAAGAGTTAAGACATCATAAGAAACTATAGTACTCCAGTCTTTCCAGCCTCAAGGTTGCACCGAAAGGAAAGCCCCAGAGTACCATGTTCCAAAATGGCAGGATCCTACAGAATTTCTTCCTCAAGATTGGGTTCAGAGTGCTCAGTATTCCAGGAACTTGGACCCTACAGCCAAGAAAGAGAAGTAAGCTTTGCTACTGTCCAGCTGGCAGCAGACCTTGGTATCATCTACATGAGGCTGATTTTAGGTACCTGGAGAATGTAAGAGTTGTGGGTCAGAAAGGCCTCCACCCAGATCTTTGAAGAAAGACTGGGAGACCAGGCAGTGGGCTCTCAAGAAAGCAATTAATAAAGGTGTGAATGTGAAGCTCAAGTTATAGGAGAGACTCTAGAAGGCTGGAGATGCCAGTAATGTGGCTCATCTAATGAAAGGTGCAAGGAGTGAACAAAGTGTTCCCCAAAGAGAATCCAAGACAGCTAGCTGCAAGCACACAGTGCACTAGGAACAAATCCACCCTGTTGCTGCTGTATATGGAGCCATAGGACTTAATGTTTGTTTTGATAGATTTTGGACTTGCTTTGGTCTCATGTATTTCTATCCCCCTATTGGTAAAGGATTATCATGTGCCACAGTATATTGGAAGCATTTAACCCTTTTTATTTGTACAGGGATTGGCAGCTAAGAGTTTTCCTTAAGTCTCTCTAGATTTTGGATTTGGATCTTTTGGCAATGGGAACTGATAGGTCTTGGGCAACTCGTAGAGATGGAGCAAATGCCTTTTGCATAAAGGATGTGCATGAATCTTTAGGGTATCCGTGTGTAATATTATGGCTTGTGTTTAGCTGTTCCTACAAAATCTCATGTACTCAAAAGTGGGCCTTTCAGAGAAGTGTGGATACAATGTGATAGTCAGCTTAAGTGTATCAGGCTGGGATCAAGAGTATGTGATTATTAAGTTAGTCCACTGATTAGATTGTTACAGTTCTAGAAGAAAATATGGAAAATTTTCCCCTGGTTTTGAATGCCACTCATGATAAGGGCTGGTAGTCTGGAGAGAACAAAAGGTACTGGAAGATTGCTGCTGCAGTTGCTCATCAATTACTGCTTGCTGATTTTGCTAATTTCTGCCTTATATACAGTGAACTGTATTTTAACTTTAAGTGCCAGGTATTCTGCCTTAGCAATAAGAAAAATAACCAAGACACAAGCCTACTCAACAGAATACTACTGAAAGGTACAATATCTACACACTGCAATGAGAAGACAAAAGTGAAAATTCTACAAAGTAGAAAGAAGAAAATAAAAAACCATCTTTGGTCAGAGAGAACATGATCATTTATGTAGAAAATTCAAAAGAATGAATAAAAATCTAGTGGAACTAATGAGTGATTATAGTAAGAGTACAGGATTATGAGATTAATATACAAAGTTAATTGCTTTCTTAAATATCAGAAATAAATGCAATTTGAAATTAAAGTAAAATACCATTTACATGTACATCAAAAAGAGTAAATACTTAACTATGAATCTAACAAAATACATACATTACCTACGTAAGAAAAGTCTGGTGAAAGAAATCAAAGATGATACAAAGCAGTGGAAAGAAATCCCATGTACATAGATAGGGAGACTGTCAAAATGTTTGTTCTTACAGATATGATATTTAGATTTGCTGCAATTCCAATTTTTAAAACTTCCAATAAGTTACTTTGAGGACATCAACAAACCTATTCCAAAGTTTATATGAAAAGGCAAAATATACTAAGAGCTGGATGTGGTGTCATATATCTGCAATACCAGCAGCACTCAGGAAGTGGAGGCAGGAGGTTCACTGAGAGTTCAAGGCCAGCCTGGGCTACAAAGTGAGCAAGGCCAGCCTGTACCACATAGGAGATCCTATCTCCCAAAAGACTAAAATACAGACTAGTCAATACAATATTGAAGCATAACAAGAAGGTCGGGAGACTGACTTCATTCAACTTCAAGAAGTACTATAAAAACGTTCTATTCGAGACAGTTTGGAATTGACACAACAAAGCATAAATAGATTGGTGGGACAGTGTAAACATCCACAAACAGCATTCTGATCTTTCTTAAAGCAACACAGTAGAAAAAAGAACATTTTCAACAAATAGGACTGGAACAACTAGATAAACACATTGTTTAAAAATCTAAGCACACATCATCCACCTTTCACAAGAATTAACCTAAGGGACATCATGGACTCAAATACAAAATAGAACTATTGGCCTAAAAGAAAATATGAGAAAATCTAGGTGAACTTGGATTTGGTCATGAATTCTAAATAAAATATCCATGAGAGAAAAAAAAAAGTGGTAACGCGACCATCATTAAAATAAAAAAAATTTCCAGAGGTGCTGGCAAATGCCTGTAATCCCAACACTCAGGAAGCTGAGGCAGAAGGGCTACCATGAGTTTGAGGTCAGCCTGAGCAACATAAGTGAGTTCAATGCCAGCTTGAACTGCATAGTGAGACCCCACCTCAAAAAAATTTTAATAAAGATTAAAAATTTCTACTTTATAAAAGACACTGTTAAGAGAACAATAAGAAAAATCATGGACTAAGAAGAAATATTTGGGAGTCAGGGAGATAGCTCAGCAGTCTAAGTGCCTGCCTGGCAAACACAAAGACTTGAGCTCAATCCCTGGTACTGTATGCCATGTGGGACCTGGAATCCACCAAAACCATGCACGGTGGTGCACACCTGTAATCCCACCACTGGGGAGGCTGAGATAGAATCATTATGAGTGTAAGCTGCATAGCACAACCCTATACCAAATCAATTGATTAATTAAAAGAAGAAATAGTTGTGGGGCCCAGTGGGATGGCTCAGTGGTCTAAAGCGCCTGCTTGGGAAAGCTTGGGTGGCTTCAAGGACTGCGGTTCGATCCCCGGCACCACATGTTGTGCCAGCCCTGCCCTCAGGGCAGTCTGAGTCGGCCATAAAAATGAGTTAATAAACAAAGGTTCTGAAACAAGAAACAAATAAATAAAGTTCTATTAACATTAAAATGCTACATTTAAAAAAAAGAAATAGTTGTAAGACACATATCAGACAATATTGCTATCAAAAATATGCAAATAACTGCTAAAGTCTACGCAGAAAACATACCATAATACAAAAACAAATTTAAAACCACATAAAAACTACACACACTTCAGCGAAGATAAACCACTAGCAAATAAGCATGTAAACAGACACTGAATATCAAACACCAGAGAATTGAAATTAAAAACAATGAGCACATCTGTCACTATATCTGCAGTATTTTACAAAAAAGAGAGGTACAAGCAGAGTTAGCAAGCCTTTCTCTAGATATCTGATCAAAGGAAACAAAATTACTGCATTTTACAAATACCATTACCTCCATGTTCACTGCAGCACTATTCACAATATCTGTGACGTAGAAACAGCCTAAGTGTTGATAGATAAATGGATAAATATGATATAATTTGGCACAATATAGATGAAATTATAGGATGTCGTGCTACATAAAATAAGCCAAGAATAGAAAAATTAAAAATCATATATATATATATATAAACTTTCTCAAGTCAAATATACAGACAGAATAGTTACTTCCCAAAGGTGGAAGAGGGACTGGGAAAATGTAGTCTAAAGATCTAATGCACATGAATATTATAATTAATAAATGTATATTTATAATATTAGGGATTTCTGCTGGGTGTGGTGGCACATGTCTATCAGCATTCAAGAGGCTGAGGCAGGAGGATCCCATAAGTTAAAGGCCAGCCTGGGTTACACTGCGAGTTTAAGGCCAGCTTGAACTTTATTAAGTAGACCTTGTCTCAAAAAGACCAAACCAACAAAAAAAGAGGTGAGGTCCTTAGAGACTGATGGGCTATAAAAGTGGTCCCTGAATGGGTGGTACTGGTCTTCCTATAAAAAGGCTTGATATAGCAAGCACTTCCTTTCCTTTCCCTTTTGTTCTGCTACCACGTTAGCCTGCAGCAATTGGGCATCATGTTTAGAACCAAGAGTAAACTTTCACGAAACACCAAGTCTGTTACTGTCTTCATCTTAGACTCCTTTGTCTCTAGAACTGTGAGAAACAAATTTCTATCATCTATATACTGCCTAGTCTAAGGTATTTTATTATAACAACATAAACGAACTAAGATGGAATTTTCAAAAAGAGAAACTCAATAGGAATTTCAGTAATTGTTTGAAAGACAACTAAGTCATATGGCTAACTCCAGGTAATCTGTTATTACCCTAAAAATTATTAAGTTATATATTATAGAAATTAATACACTCAACAGGGATTAATAGCAATGATATTTAAATGTGTTTTTTCTTTTTTTTGCGGGGCTGGGGTTTGAACTCATGAACTAACAGTTGCCAGGCAGGCACTTGTGTCACAGAGCTATCTCCCCGACCCAATGATCATTTAAATGAATCAAAACAGGTGGTTCAGTTGCCGAAACAAATACTGATTCTTCAGCAGAGTGGGTTTCTACGGTTCTGAAATAAGAGTTTATTTCACATTTAAAATTTTAAACATAAACAACAAAAAAAAATTTAAACAGCAGGGCTAGGGATGTAGCTGAGTGGCACAAGGGCCTACCTGGCAAGCACAAGGACTCAGACTTAATTCCCAGTACCAAACATAAATAAATCAATCAATAAATAAATCCAAAAAGCAATTGTAAGTACTAACATTAGATATTACAAATTTTATTTTAATAATGTGCTGAAAAGAAAGAAAAACTAGGGCTGGGAAGATAGCTCAACAGTGTAAGGACATGGCTAGCAAACCCAAGGATCCAGGTTCAATCACTTCTACCACACATATGGCAGCCTGGAACCCAAGTGCACTGTGCTGGCCAGCAAAACCAAGAGTCGTGGCACACACTTGTACTTCCAGCACTAGGAAGGTTGGGTTAGGAGGACCACTAAAAGTCCAAGCTGCATAGTGACCATGTACCAAATAAATAAATTTTAAAAACTTTTAAAAAGAAAAAATAATACTTTCCAACACTGTGGATCTTGCCTATCACAAATAAATGGTAGCATCTTTTTAAAACAGAAAATACCATTGTACATTGATCAGAATATAAAAATCCTAGACAGTGACAGCACCAAATGCTGTTGAGCATATGAAGCAATAGGAATGCTAATACTGTGCTAGTGCAACTAAAAAAATGATACAATCATTTTGGAATGGCATGACAGTTTCTTATAAAAATGAACATACCCTTACCACATGATCCTTAATCATGCTATTTGAATCTCTCCAAATAGATCAAAAATTGCTATCTATACAAAAACATGCACATGAATGCTTAGACAACCTTACCCATAATTGTCAAAATTTAGAAGCACCCAACATGTCTTTTATAGATGAATGGGTACAAACACAGTACCTCATGTACTTACAATGGAATATTATTCAATAATAAAAGAAGTACTGAACGAGGTGATGCACGCCTGTAATCCCAGCACTTGGGAGCCTGAGGTAGGATGATTGGTGTGAGTTTGAGACCACCCTGAGCTAAAAAAGTGAGCTCAAGGCCTGCCTGAACTACATAACAAGACCCTGTCTCAAAAAAGAAAACCACAAATAAATAAATAAATAAATAAATAAATAAGTAAGTAAGTAAATAGAAGTAAGCTATCAACCTGCAAAAACAGAGAGAAACTTTCAATATAAATAGCTAAGGGCCTGGCGGGATGGCTCAGTGGTCTAAATTGCCTGCTTGGGAAAGCTTGGGAGGCTTCAGGGACCGCGGTTCGATCCCCGGCACCACATGCTGCGCCAGCCCCCTGCCCTGGGGGTGGGCTGAGCCAGCCATAAAAATAAACAAACAAGCAAAGGTTCTGAAACAAGAAAATAAATGAATGAATGAATGAATGAATGAATGAATGAATGAAATATATACATTGCTAAGTGAAAAAAGTTGATCTGAAGTCTTTCTATATGGCTCCAAGTATGATTCCTGGTGACAGTAAAAAGATTAGTAATTGCCAGTACTTTGGAGTAAGGAAGAAAGAAGGGTACACAGTAACTTTTTTCATTAATTTTTATGAAAATCAATAATTATATACTATATCAAAAATTGTGTAGACAATATTGAAATGTGAGGTGTAGATGAAGTGAAATTTAGAGAAATACTTTTAAAATGAAAACACAGCATGAGATTAACAATAGACTGCACATTGTAAATAAATTATTTGTAAAATTAAATGAATATAATAATAAAAATTGTGGAAAATAAAAATGGAAAAGAATTTACAGATCTGTCACTCTGCTAAAATCAAGAAACTTCTATTCATATAACGAGAATTCTCAAAGTAGAAAGGGGTAGGCAATACATATTTAAAGATTTAAATTTCTAAATTTAGTTGAAATTATAGCACCACATTTCAAAGAAAAATGAACCATTTGAACAATAAATATGAATAAAATCATACCAAGATATACAAAAATTAAATTGTCCAAAACAAATTGTAAAGAAAAAAATCATTAAAGCATATACATAAAATACATATTAGATATAGGAGCAAAATTACATAGAATCTTATTCCACATTAGAAAAACAAAGAGCAAGTGGGTAAGAAACTAGATTAATTCAAAGGACTTAAAGAAAAACAAATATGTCCTCATTGACCTTTATACTAAGCAAACATACCTTTGAAAACTAAAAATAAAGTATTTTCCAGTTATGTGAACTCAAAATATTCTAATATCTCTAGATGTAGCTTACAGAAAATAACAAATGCCATAATCCAGAAAGCAAGAGAAGGTCCTGTATGGTTCTGGATAAAGAATAAAGAGCTGTCAAAGTGGAAAGTATGCAGGACTATGTAAAATATTAGATGAATCCATTTAAAATGTCACTGAAAAGCCGGACATGGTGACTCATGCCTGTAATCCCAGCACTCGGGAGGCTGAGGCAGGAGGATTGGTGCGAGTTCGAGACCAGCCTGGGCTACAAAAGTGAGCTCAGGACCAGCCT
>PVJA010045830.1:0-15436 GCA_004027025.1 Myocastor coypus | reverse complement strand
CTCAGTGTCCACCAGTGCCTGGTGCTCAGTGAATTGTTTTGTTTGTTGTCCCATAAGAAGTAGAAATAGAAAGGTCGAGAAAGAGCAGCAGGAAAGAATGGAAAGGTGAGGCTTGGGCCAAGTGAGGGACACCCACAGTGGCGAGGGAGGGATTAGGGCAGCGCTTTCTCTCCTTTTAAGAAAACATCTTGGAAACTATCGGAATATTTTCCCCTTGTGTCCAAAGGCATGTGCAGCTGAGTCAGCTTCAGCCCAAGACTTTGATGTCTTTTCAACATCGCCTTTGGAAAGTTACCACAATCTATGCCAGGAACGTATTCCCTGGAGGTTGTGTGCAAGTCACAAGCTGTAAATCAAATCCTATTTTAAATGTACTCAGGGACTTCACTATTTAAAGACCCCATTAAACATTGTATCTAGTAAGTGTGCGCGCACACACATACACACACACACACACACACGGGGTACATGAGTGTGAATGAGTGAGTGTGAATTTATTTGGGCTTAAAGTTGGACACAATTTTGGTCTTCTCACCCATCAATTCACCAAACCCTTAGCTTTCAGTCTGTTCCAAGGATTGAATGGCTCAAAATCGCTGCCTTAACATGTGTCGAATTTCCAGATGGAAGACGCCGATGCTTTGTGATCTCGGGCAGGTGCTCAAGAGTGTCTGTCTGTAACACTGCTGCTGCGCGCACATCCTGCACAAGCATGTCTTATTTGTAAGGCTCACTAAGAGCAAAGAGAAAGGGCCATCTGAGGGCACTCGATGTCTACATGGGACCTTGCTCATCAGTTTGGAAGGAGCGGGAGAAGCTGCTGCAGGCCGGTGGGAGGAGAAGGGCCTTGCTGAATTGGCCAGCGAGGCTTCCGGGGTCCAAGAGTTGTTTTGCTGGAGCTGAGCTCTTGGACCTGTCTGAATTTCTCAGCAAAGCCAGAGGAGATGGAGCTTGTTGCTTTAATTACCTCACTGGGTGCTCTTCCTGGTTGGTTGGCTGCATGGCAGGAACTCCACCCATTCCACAGAGGCAGGGCCCCAGTTCGCATGCGAGAGCCCGCTGCTTGATCTCGCCCCTGAGCAGGCTGGCTGGGACCTTCTCTAACGGGTTCCCTGGTGGTCTTGGGCCTGCAGTAGTTCTTCAGCTGCTCACATCTCAAGTTTCTTTCTCCCAAGTCTCTTGCTCTCGAGTCTCTTGTCCAAAGGCGCCATTCAGCACAAAGCCAGGGTGACACAAGTGCTTGTAGGGCCTCGGGGCTGGGCAAGGTCCACCTGCACACTCACCAGCTCCAGCTGTGGGGCAAGGCGTCTGCTTGAGCGTGGGCGTGGGCATCGGCCACCACCAATTGAGAGGGGTGGGGCATGTTGAGCTAGTGACAGTTGTGCGTCTGGAGACTGGTTACCAAACACGGAGCCAACTAACGCCAAATCTTGGCGTTACCCTGATGTGGTATTTGCGTAGTAATGACTCAGGCCAATGTTTCAAAATGCCACTGAGGATGTATGATTCTGTCTGTGGTTTGGGCTAATTTTGGGTCAGACTGGCTGGCCATGCATGGCATGCTGTCCTCTCCTGAGTAGCTTATCCTCAGAGGCAGGAATGTTAGGGCTTAGATCAAGAATGCCCCCCCAGAAGTCCCTGGTGTCCAGAGATGAGGGTTTTGGAAGATGACGGAAGGCTGGGCCACCATGCTCAGTGCGTGGATCCATGAACAAGGGCATGGCGGAGCGTGCCCCTAGCAGGCCAGTCCTGGTGGGAGGTGGGTCACCGCGGTGTGACCCAGAAGGGCACGTTCTTGTCCAAAGCTCCTACCTTCTCTGCCTCCCGGCAGCCACTTGTTGGGCAACTGTCACCTGCCATGCCCTCCTGCATGCCTTTCTGCCAGGGAGCCAGTCCACCATGGACCGAACCCTCCGAAAGCCAGGAGCCAGCAGTGTCTCGTCCTTTAAATTCCAGGTGACAGGTCTGCACAGGTGCAGCGGTCCACCAGGTCACCGTGGCCCAGGGATCCCAGAACCAACCACAAGGGGCCACTGCTCCCGCGCTGCCTTTGCTCCCTCTCCTTGGCTTAAGCAGCTGCGTCAGTCTTTGATTTTCCACGTGCCAGCCCTCCCCCCAGTCAGCACCTGTTGCGTCACTGTACCACCCACGTAAACTCCACCTGTAGCCCAATCCTACAAAAACTCCAACGTCTCTCTGCACTTCCAGGGTCTCTGGCTTCTCTTTCTGCCACCCTCCCTCAAGAATGGGTTTCTTTGCTTCCGCTCGCTTCTCTTTCCCACCAGAGGAAGGAAACTTACAGTTGGCCATCTTGTCCCAGCCATGGGAAAGTGAGAAATTTAACTCCCCCTTTCCAGCCAGTGTGGCTTTAGAGTATTTAGGGGAACCTGGAGATTATGGAAAGAGCAGCCAGGTGAAAGATGCCCTAGAGGAACGCATTATCTTGAATTTTGCAGTGTTTCTGTGGATTTGTTCAGAATCATAGAACCTACAGATGTGAAGAGGAGTGGGACCCCACCCAGGGTGTGAGGACGAAAGCAACCCGGGTTTCCAGCGAAATAATCGCAGGACTACGTTCTCTTCCAGCTATGTGCGCCTTCATTACTATTCATTCAAACAGATACCCAGAGATCTCCACACTCAAAGCCAGTTCTACCTAAGACCAAGAGCTGCTTTTTTAGTAGTACCATAGCGTCTCACAGAACCCAGAATAACAATGTGCACCATTGTCAAGCAGCCAATATACGCCAGGCCCTGGATGAAGCACTTCTGCACACAACATCTTGTCCGGGGAATCTTCAGAGCAACCGTACAGCATCGGCACTGTTATTTCCATCTCCCCATGAGGAAGGAAGCTAAGACACTGTAGTGGACACAACTGACTTTTATCTGCTCAGCTTCCTTCCTTTTGGCACTGTTATCGTTGGGATTAGAAATGTCCCTCTAGGTCTTAAAGCCCAGTCCGCGGCTTGGTGTCATGGTGAAGTGGCAGAAAACGTTAAGAGATGGGTCCCGGAAGAGGCTGGACTGTCACTGAGCATGTGCCCTCAACAGGGACTGCAGACCCTGGCCTCTTTTCTCTTCCTTCCACTGTTCTACCTTGAAGGGAAGGTGTTGTCAGACCACGCATGCCCGCCAGGACAAGGTCACCACAGGGCCAATCAATCAGGGCAACCAACCACAGACGCAAAGCACCAACGTTGTGGGCCAAAACAAGCCCTCGCTCTTTATAAATCTACTGGTCCCAGCACTTGTTATAGTGACAAAAAGCTAACTTGGACAGAGGACCAACCTCTCCCATGTTCTACAAACTGCTGCAGTTTAGATTCCAAGCAATCACAGGGTTATGCAGACACGCCGGCAGCTCAGACGCAACTGTCGGAATCTCCACCAAAGAGAGTGACCCAGCACTCAAGGTGGTGAGAGTGGAGGTGTCAGGCTCAGTCCCCTGAGATGCAAGGCTGAGTGTCACTGCCAGAGGTCCTGCATCCTGTCTGATGCGTGGTCTGCATTCGGCTCTTCCCCTCATCCTATGGAGGAGCCTATGTTCCTCTCCTCAACTGCTCGAGGAGGGCTCTGCCTGAGCCAGAGCTGGCTTCCCTGCTCTGCAGACTCAGACGACCCCCTAACTGGTTAGATCTTGGAGCTACCAGGGACTGGATAGGGTTTAAATCAGGCCAGCAGTCCTGCCAAAGCCCGCTTGTGTGTGTGCACGTGCGTGCATGCGTGTGTGTGTGTGAAGGCAGCTGAGCACGGAGTTCTTTACACCTGTGATATAGAGGAAAGCAACTCCCAACCTCAAAGATACTTGGGATGAATTTGTGTTCTCTAAACCCGAAGAATGAAGTTTCGGACCAACAGAGGTTAAGAGCGGAAGATATTTATTGGAGTAAAGAAAGCTTCTGCCAGAGAGAGGGGCAGAGGCAGACCCGAGCAGGTTGCCAAGGACTCTGCCTTCCCTAGAGACGAAACCCCGCTTGAGCCCTGCGCTGTGCTGGGCATCCTCCCTGTTGCTCCCATCTTCCGCCCTTCATCGTTCTTGCAGCTGCTGGTGTTATAATTTTTGCTTTCCTGCTAAGGACTTGGGCTAACTTCTCAGCCATGCAACATGAAGCCCATAGTAGTCTTGGTCTCTGGATTTCTGCCGGAAATCACGTTAGTATACAAGTCTGTGGTGCTGCAGAGTCACTTCACCTGCCTGGTGCCTCCTCAGGCTTCCGGGACATGAAATCTGGTGGAAGTCGTGTTCCTGTGTCTCTGTGCCCAAGGGGAAGGCTGCAGGTAACCCATCCCCCCTCCCTGAAGTTCTCTATGAAGTCCACATGGCAAAGCCAACAGCGTCTTTGTTTGCATCTGTGGAAAACAAACAAACAAACAAACCAAAACCACTAGGACTACTCCTGCAGCAGCGTCTGAGTCCCTGGACTTTTTCTCTCTCAACAAAGACCTTAAATTTGTCCTCCTTGGCCCTAAGGTCCACCCCAGCTATGCTTTAAAAATCTCTCCCTGAGCAGGGCTCCCTTCTCAAGCCAGACAGATTTGCAACATGAGATTGAGTGGTCTCCAGCGCTGGCAGCAAAATAATACCCCTCCTTTGTGACTGAGTGGCAGGCCACACAAAGACAGCAGGCATGTCACCCGCAGCGTGCTGCCGGCCAACTTTTTAAAAATCCGCTCCAATACTTTCCCACAGAATATATGCTAATTAAAGAAAATGTACATGACACAGGCAAACCGCGTGAAGTTGGGAGATCGGCCCCCATTGCACTGCTCAAAGATGGGGTGGGGGAGCCCTCTCTCTACACACCAATTTTCTTTCTGATGAGAAAGAAATGCTTTATGTGCTGCTTGAAAATACTTGGTATTTTTCTCATATTAGTTATTTTTCTGAAAGTTAGCACACAAATGGTTGTTTATTCTTACTTGTGCATCATGATTTACTTAACTAATGAACACACTGAAATGTTAGGCTAAAAATCTTGGAAACAACCCAAATGCCCATCATTTGAAGAATGGTTGAAGAAAATGTGGTATTTTTATACAATGGAATATTACTCAGCTATAAAGAATGATAAGCTGGAAAACTTCATATATAAATGGATGTATATTGAACATATTCTCAATAGTGAAATAAACCAGACCTGCATGCACGAATATTGTATAGTCTCCCTAATATAAGAACTCTAAATTTTTTTCTTTCCTTACCAATATCAATTGGAAGGTGTGTCATGCCCACACCCTGTGCTCTGTATAACTATTGTGAGGACAATATGCAGTGTGTCAACTGTTAAAAAAAAAGTAATGCTTATTGAAAGTGTTAATGTTTAATTGTTTGATCAATGTTATATACCTATATCTATTAATCTGAACTGATCCGATGATGAAAATATGTAATATAACCACTGTTAAGTTTTAAATAAATAAATAAATAAACAGAAAAAAAGAAATGTTAGGCTAAAATCAGCATTTGGAGCAATGACAAGTTCCTGAAGGCCAGTCGCTAGGGACGGCCTGTCATGTGAAAAATGAACAAAATTTCGTCTTTTGACTTATTCACCAATTTCCAGAGTCACCAGCTATGTTTACTGTTTTTTAAAATCTCTGCCATTGCAGTAGGCACACGCCAAAATTATGGCTCACCACTTTCACTTGTGTTGATTTAACATTCTCGATGCTGTAAGGAAGCCCTGTTCCACTTTACTGCCACTCCCTCTGGGCTTCTTTTGTGAAACTCTATTTCATGCCTGCTTTTACTCAGAGCCGTCAGACAAAGCGATGCGAGCAAGTGTATTTTATTTTGAAAGAGCTTCAGAACTCTTTAGACTCGACATTCCAGAAGGAAATTACACATCACAGTTCTTTCCTCAGATTGCTGTTTGACTTCCAACAGTGCTTATTGCATTGGATATGCAAAATAGGTGTTCTTTTCTCTATGCTTACTAAAAAACTTTAAAATACGCAAAGGCGATAAGGCAAATGAAGCATAATACAGAAACGCCATGCCCAGAGCCAGCCAAGACACGCACATATCTTGTTGCTAGAATCAAACGCTTCAGCATGTTTTTTTCTTCCATTTTTCATCTTTTTGGTTATCCTTGGAAGTATCTCCCTCGCTCCATAATCACCTTCGTTTTCTTCCTTCCCTTTCTCATCAGCCCGTAGGTCTGCATTCCTCTGGAATAGCGTTGGTATAGTGTCTAAGGCAGCAGTGTAATTTCATGTCTTTTAAAATCCTGCCCTCTGTCCAGCGTGGTTTTATTTGAAGGGCATCTGTAGGCAGCTTCTGGTCTCCTGAGGAGAGAGGAAGTGGGATGCGGGTCTGAGCCACACCCAGGCGCCTCCAGAGCTGGGAACTGGGCCGGCAAGCGCTCAAGGCTGTCACGCCGCACACCTGGGCCCGTGGCCGCCCAGAGGCCAAGAGATGGGCAAGGACCACGCACCCCACCTTCTGCCCTGCCTTTTCCTTTACCCTCAGCGACCACCTCCTGAGAGGTGAACCGTATGGTCAGGGTGAGTAAGCACATAGGACAACAGACGCAGGACGGAAGATGGGAAACCCACGAGCGGGCCTGGGTCCGAGCCCAGGCCGTTGAGCCACAGGGTGCCCGACTCCCTGCTTGGCTGTCCCTGGATGGCGCAGGCAGCTACACTCCTGTGACCGCCGAAGGTTGCTGCAGATCTTTCTGTTTGATGGCTCCGTCATGGGCTCCTAATCAGCTGAGAGCCCATTCAGCTTTGAGCCTGGCTCCCCTTCTCAGGCTGCTTCCAGAACCTCCAGGGTGTTGGCTGCCAACAATGTAGAGGACTCAGGCTACAGGCTCCCTGTCCCCCACCAAAGGCCCTGTTGGCTGAGGACACAGAGGGCCTCGCAGAGCACCATGCTACCTCTGTGGGGAGCTGGCCCGTGCCATGCAAGGCCAGGCCTCGGTCGGCCCCTCGTGCCCCCTCAGCCACCTGACCACCAGCCCCACGCCTCCCACTGGACGGGCATCATGTCCATGCCTGCTCCCTCCCAGGACTGGAACCCCAGCCTCAGCCTCTCCTCCCTTGCTTGGGTCCCCCCACGCCTGCCCTCTGGCTGGAAGGCTCACCCTGTGGCTGGGTGCTGGTCCAGGCAAGTCCTGCTGGCCTGCTACCTCCGGCACAGCCACGGTGGTGCTGCCACCTGGGCCTCTCGCCTTTACTCCCAGCAGGCCTGAGGGACAGGAAGGTAAAACAAAGCCTGTGGTTTATCTTCTCTCTGCAAGAACAGACGATTGTTTCCCAAATGCTTAATAAAGACTTTCCGCTCACGCCCTTGGCTATCTCTTTCTCCAGCGTGTTCACTCTCACTTTAAAATCTCTGCTACATGACACCAGTGTCTCTGTCACTCCTGCCACCATCTATCGATTGCCTCTGTTTCACTCTGATGGCAACGGCTGAGTCCTCCTGACAAAGGATGTTTAGCTGACAACGGACCAGGGGGAGGAGGCCTGGGTCTTCGCCTAGCCTCTGGCCCAGCAGCCTCCGCTGGCATGGAGGGGGACACCCCCTGTGGCTTCTGGGTGGGACGAGTCTCTCTCCTTTGGCACTCTGGGGCTGCTCCTGCTTCCTGCCCAGCAAGGCGGCAGTCAGCTCTCCCAGGCCCTCCCCTTCCTGGCTGGGACCATGAGTACTCCCTGGTGGCCCTTACGGTGGCCTCCACAGATGCGGGTCTCTGTCTTTTCTTCGAGACACATTCTCATGAGGTTGCAAAGTCACACAGCCTGAGCTCAAACTTGTAGTCCTCCTACCTCCGCCTCCTAGAACTCTGTAATTATAAACATGCAATGCAACACCATGACAATCTTTACAAAGGGACAGTGATAAAACAAACCAACAAACGAACAAACCGACTCAGGCTCCCTCCAAGCCTCTTCTGATCCTCCTCAGGAAGGGAGGAAGCGTGTTCCACACCTCCTGGCAAGGAGGAAAGTCCGGTTCCTGCACCGCTTCTCAGACGCGCTCTCCATCCCGCAGAGCTCCGGCCCCCTTACATCCTGTGGGCGGGGCTCTGCAGCCCGAGCCGTCTCCGCTGGCATCAGAGGCTCCCAGGGCGTTGGCTGGACTCGGGCATCTTCTGTTTAATGATCTTGTCTCACTTGGCTGCCCTTTGCCTGGCCCTTTGCACAGAAAGAATGGGCCTTTGTTAGGGCTCTGTGTGTGTGTGTGTGTGTGTGTGTGTGTGTGTGCGCACGCGCGCATGTGCCCACTAGCAGTCCTGGGTGACAGTATGAGATGGCAGGGGCGGGAACACATGGCGTCACTACTGTGTCCTTCCTCGGCCTGGAGCCACGCAGCCACCGCCCTCCCCCTTGCCTGGAGTCTCCTATGTGCTCTGTGAGGTGTCCCAGGCTTCAAACCAGGCAGCAGGAGATGGCTGAAAGCACAGTCTCTCCATGTCTCTTAGTGCTCTCTTCAATCTCAAAAGCAAAATATAATACAGACACGCCTACACCCCATTCTCTGCCCATCCCCCAAATGCTCGCTCTTCTCAGCTCCCACAGAGGGATGCCAGCACCAGGCTATTGCCTGGCTCCACTGGCCCCTTGGTCAAGATGGCAACAGCAGCTCACGCTTAGGAGCCATCTCATCAGAGGCCGGGTTGGCTAAACGAGGCTCGGCACTCTCCCAGCGTGTATTGCACTCGTCTCTGTCCTTCCCCGGCTGCAGATCACCAGGCGCCCTCATCATTCTATCTCCGTGATGAATGGCAGGGTGGCTCTGCCTGACACTGGCCATTTTGGGCCGCTGTGCATTTGCCCACAGAGTGGATGTTGAGCAGTGCCTGTGTGCCTGTGTGTACACGAGTGAGCACATGGGTGTGTGTACATCTGTGTGTATGTGTACACACATGTGCCTCATGTGCATGTGCACACGCGTGTATACTGTGTGCACACATGCCTATGTGTATGTGTGCACGTGTGTGCCTATATGTGCATTGTACAGTGCATGCACACCTGTGCACATGTCTCTACGCATCTGTGCACACGTGTATCTGTGTGCGTTGTGCCTGTGTACACATGTGTGTCTATGTACATGCACACTCATGCAGCTATGCATACACCTGCGCTTACTGTCAGAAGCCGGTGAAAGCCACAGCACACGTCTCTGACCATCATCGAAGGAGCACCGTCCGCTCCACTCTGGAAGCAGAGCTAAGGAATGAAGTGCAAGGGTGTCTCCCAGCAGAGCACCGCCGACCGGAAAAGCAGGCAGATGGGAAGATGCGTATGGCACTGGCAGCCGGGGCCTGGATCTGCTCCGAAACATAAGCCCGTTGCAGGGCTCATCAGCCGAACTGTCCGGCTTAGCTCAGGGCGCCCAGGACTGGGGGAGCGGCCGGAGGAGCCTGATGCAGGCCTGCAGATGCCTCTGCCCGGCCCGCCTTCCTGGCTGTCCATCTCCTGCCAGGCTGCCCATGTCCCCTGGCTGCCCAGCGAGGACCTCTGCCAGCTGCAGCCGTGGACGCTGGCTCTCTGAGCAGTCTCCCTGACGTGTATCCTGATGGCGTGCAGTATTCTATACGCCACATTTGTCACCTATACATTGCTTGGGAGCTGCGTGCGCATCACAGGACCGTGATCTCAGCCTCCCCTGGCTGGCCCTGCTGTGGAGGAGGGTGCCCAGACCCCAGGTGGCATCCAGGAATGCTTAGTGCTAACCACTGCTCACTTTCATCGGTCACTGGGGATGTGGACCCCAACGGAGAGCCAGCCTTGGGACTGAGGTGGTAGTAAGTGGCACCAAACACTGCTGGCTACTTACGCACTGGAAAGCCTACAACCATTTCTGTCATCTGTTCTTGAGAAAACTCCTAAAATGTAGCTATACCAATCTTTGTTTTCCTAAGAAGGATTTATTCATTTATTATGTATTTGGTCCAGGGTCTCATTCTGCAGCCCCCAGGGTCTCACTATGCAGCCCAGACTCAGAGTGATCTTCCTGTCTCAGCCTCCCCAGTGCTGGGATTACAGGTGTGCACCACCATGCCCGGACGTGGCAGCCAGCTCAGCACACCGGGGGTGGGGCCAGCACACATGGCATACTGCGCAGGGTACGGAACCCTGGTCTGTGTCCCTGCCTAAGCAGACCCTTAGCCTGCTGTGCTATCATGCTGGCCCCTAAGGGGGAAATTAAAGCAGGGAGGCAGCCTGCCCAGTAGAGCCAGCTCCACAGCCTGGTCCCAGCTTCCCCCCTACCTGGCTGTGTTCCTCAGGCGGTGGTAAAGGCAGGAGGAGCGAGGTAAGGGCATCTACAGGCTGCAGGGAGGAAGAGGCGTGGCCCCGGAAGTCTCCCGTGGCCTCTCCTGCTTCCCGGGGTCCCCTGTCCAAGGCCAGAGTGCCAGGACTGCAGCTAAGGAAAGGCCACCCGCAGGCAGCTGTGGACCCAACCAGCAGCCTTGGTGCCTGCTCGCTCTTTTCATTTCTCTGCCCAGGCCACCGCGCCGTCCCCTCGTCTCCACGAGGCAAGCCAGACACACACATAAAGGGCTGTGTCAGGCGTTGGCCACACAGCCCACCCAAGGAGGCTGAGTGGTGCCCCGAGGTGGCCCTGGGTGGGCTGCTGAGGGCAGGTGCCGGTCTTCACCCGCTTAGGATGGGCTGTTTCCAAAGGCCATTCTTGACCGCTGGTGCTGTGTCTTTGGAAGTTCTCTCGCCCTGGGTGTGGGATGATTTTACACTCAAGTGGCTCTTCACTTTAAAAGGTGAACCCTGTAGCACTTACGTTTCAGTGTGGTGAGCGTGCTGCCTTGACCCTGTGGAGTCTGGAGCAGAGTGGCTTGCCGGGTTGGAGCCTCGGCTTCCCACAAGCACAGCTTGAAGAGCATGGCATTTGTGGCTGGGGATTAGGAGGCTTGAGTGGCTGTCCACAGTCTCAGCTCCAGGCAGACTGACCCCTGTGGAGCTGGCTTCCTCCCCTGCTGACCAAGGGCCTGGGGATAGGGGGCAGCCGTGTTTACTATTCCGTGCAAAATGGCCATAAAAGAGAGCCCTGTAGGGACAGGAAGCAGAGCTGTGCTTACTTAGGGGGGCAGAGCTGAAGATCCTGAGGGGCGGAGCCAGGGTAGCTCACTGGTTGCCTAGGGCTGGGAGCCAGGCAGAGGAGAGCTGACAGGTAGAGTCTCCTTTCAGAGTGAAGAAAATGTCTAAGATAGACTTGAGAATGGCCACATCTATGTGTCAACTTGCTAAAAATCACTGAATGGCATATTTGAAAGGGTGAATCGGGTATGACTGCGTATCAGAGAAGCTACTTTAGTACACGGCGCAAGTTGAGAAGCACAGCCTGGCCTTTCCTCCTCTGGCACTAGGCTGCGTTCTACTGCAGGTGTCTGGCTTTTCTGATGTAGAAATGTCAGAAATACGCTTTCAACCTGTTGAACGACAGTTCAGAAACACTCTTGGTCGGTTCTTGATACCATTGAAGAGGAAGCCACCTCGTGGGGAGACACCAGACAACTATGGGTTAACGGCACAGCTACGCTCCCTGGGGAAGCCAATGGTGGTGATGGCAGCCGAGCACAGGCACAGCTGTAGTGTACCACAAGGAGAGCAGTGGACCTGGAAGGTGCCCAGAACTCCCACTCTCCCCTGGCCCCTGCTCGCCCCCTGGCGGCTGCCCCACTGCCGCTTCTATGACCTCCCTGACAACACTTGCTGATACAAGGGTACCCCTGAAGTAGACACAGTTGGAAAGGAAAAGAAAGACCCCACTTGGGGCTCTCAAGGAGCCTCGAGCACCTTGCAGAGCCCCCGGTGAGCCAAAGCCGCCTTTCCTCCTGCTCCACGTCCAGCGACCTCAAGGGGTCCCCATCTCTGTCCTGCTCCACGCTGGCTGAGGTGTGGGGATTCCGTCTTCATTTCCCTAGGTGATGACAAGGATGTAGCTCTCAGGTCTTATGAGAAGACACACAGAGAAATGAGCAAGAAATCTTCGGAGCAGGAAGCTGCCTGGGGATAACCTGTGCTTCAAATAGCTCTTGAAAAGGAAGTATGCGAAAAAGCAACACTTGAACGTGGACACAGCACGAGCATGCGTGCACAGCCTCGCACACACACCCGTGCATTGTGCGCGCGTGTGTGCACACACACACACACACACACACACACAAACACGCTGTTAGATGCTTGCATTTGGCTGACTCTCCTCCCTCGAAATTCCTTCATTAGCGTGATTACCCCCTCAGCTATGAATAGAACGCCTCCGCGCTGTGCAGCCCAAGGCACGATGAAACGGGTCATTTAAACATTTAATGGAGCCAGATACACAGAAGGAGAGATGCAGCTCAAACTCGTTGGCAGGTTCCACCAGAAAACACAGAGACCACTTGAGCAGACGTTAGCTCCTCCCGCGCCTGCGGAGCTGGCCCAGGGCAACCGTTGGCTTGCGAGCTCCGTCTGTAGCCTTGCCTTCTCCGCAGAGCGAGCTGGGCTGCGACTCAGGAGCAAGTTTCCAGAGAAGCCTCAAGGACTTGCCTCCAGGGTGTGCGACCTCCAGGCGCCTGTTCTTCCCCTGAGGTAGGATTTGCCAGAAATAACAGGAGAGCTCTGCGGGGAAGAGCAGCCGCTGATCAGACCTAGCAAGTGCGTGTCGCGGTGACGTGCCAGTGGCATTGTGTCCCTGCCATGAACTCATGTGCCACCACAGGGGGGACACAGCAGGCCCGGGTGGCAGCACCAGCAGCAGGCTGCTGTGCTTGGATACTGGGGAGAAATGATTAGGGCAACGTCCAGAGCTGTGTCATTCCCTAGGAGACTGGAAGCTGTGGGTCAGGGGACACAGGAGGCAGAGCTGCAAGGCAGGTTAGAGAGTGGACAGCTCCGGGCAGCCTTTTCTGGAACTCCTGCACACCTTGTGTCTGCACTCCCGGCAAGTGTGCAAGGAGTGGGCTTCCCGCTCTGCCCAGTCCTCTGCCTAACCCGCTGTCCGCAGTGCTGTCACTGATCACACTCCCCAGGCTGGTCCTGATCTCCAGCACTCCTTGAGCTCACTTGAGACTCAAGCATAGCAGCCTCAGCACCAGCCTCATCTACAGCGGCTCGGGCGATGTGCAATATGGCTCCTGCCAGATCTGGAACAGCTTTCCTCCTGCCGCACAGCACTTGAGCCGGGCTGCCAGGAAAGCTCCCAGGGGACGCTGCACAAGCTCGCCCCTCCTGGCCTGCCCCTAGGCCCAGTACTGAGTGCCCTCCACTGCATTAACGGCCACTCTCCAGGAGCTCGGCAGATGCTCTACCACTCACCCCAAGAATCCAGCTGCCTGGTGCTGTGACCTTCCCTGCCTGTAGCGTGGCAGATCTTGCCATCAACAAGAAAAGCATTAGTCTAGCAGACAAGACACGTGAGCACGCCCCAGGGTCGCAGCACCTTCCGCATGCTGCTCGGGAACCCCAGGCACTAACGCAGCACTCTCTCCTCTCCTCTTATGGAAGGCAGACTGCACTAGGGCGGGTGGACGCGAAGGGTCCCTCTTTGGAGACTGATAGCCAAGCAGCTTAGTGGAGCGGGGCAGCAATCTGGGGCACAGAGAGGAGATCCAGTCTGCCAGAAGGAGAATAAAGTCCTTTTCCTTTTGGGGAGCAAGAGAGAGCCAGCTCAGACACAGAAATTCCAGATGCGAGGGGTGCCGGCTCCTGACCACACCTGGGTCAGCGCAGGTGAGGCAGGAAGCAGGTGTGGCAGGAGCTCCACACCCCCAGAGGTAGGGACAGCGGCTCTCATTATGTCCTTTCCTGATCCCCAACCTTGGGTGAGTGTGCGTTATCTGGAGTGATCTACCCTACTATGTAAATTTAGGGAGAAGGCCAGAGCCACACCTGAGAGGAAGACACAGCTCGAGCAGTTCTTGAGCTTACTCTGAGAACTGCCACCACGGGAGGCCCATAGTGGGGAGGTGCAGTGTCACCCAGTCTGTGTGGCAAAGCTTGGTCCACAGCCTGGCATTGTGGGGAGTAACCCTTAAGAGCTGGGAGCTATCTGGAGTGGCTCCAGATTGCTGCAAACAACTCTGACCGGGGCTAGCAAGCACTCAGCCCTTCCTGTGTCCCCTTTGTGCTTCCAGCCAAGAGAGAAATGGTTTTGCTTTATCCCACATTCCTGCCACAGTGCCCTGCCTTACCCTAGGCCTGAAATCTGAGGGGACAACGGATCATGCGCTGGAACTTCCAAAACTGCGAGCCACAAGAAGCCTTTTCTCCTCACAAGTTGACTTCTTTCTGGTGTTTGTTATAGTGACAGAAACCTGATTGAGCTGGGAACTAACTCAGCAGAGGGATGATCAACAGGGGATGCTGTTGGTGAGGGAACCAGTCAGAATAGCATGTCTAATTTGATACTAAAAAGACATGGTAATTGCTAGGCTAGGACTCCAAGTTTCCTGGACACCCTGCCCCCAAACTCTCTTCCCTTGGCCCCACATGGAGCCAAACCACAACCGTGCTGCATCTTGTTTCCTGGTGTAACAGGTCTGCCTGACTTTGAACTGGGCAGAAAAGCACAGAAACACTCCTTTGTTCACATCAAAGGACCCCCAGAGACCAGGTAGCCTGCCAAGATTAGGCTCTCCCTCGACTGTTTCAGCCCACACATCCCCTCCCCACAAAGCCCCTTTAAAGCCCTATGTTTTGCCTTGTTCACTGCTGTCTTGGTCCACTAGACAGCCAGCCCACTGGCTCCTACCTCGAATAAATCTTCCCATGTCAGAAGGCCTGGTCTGGTCCATTGCTTGGGTCCATACCTAACAGTAGCAAGTCATTATAATCATCACTTCTGAAGGTGCTGGGTGTTCCCAACAGGGCTGACACCTGTGATCCATTGGGGCCAACATCAGAAATTATCCCAAGTCACAGCAGTGCCACTAAGTGCAGAAGTGTTTGGGGCACTTGGCACCTGTCTTTAGGAAATATGGCCCTTGAAAGGAAGATGTCCCCAAAGTCAATACCAAATTAGATTAGAAATAATTATTTGTAGAACTCAAATTTACTCCTGAAATTGTATGCTAAAAGACTGACTTTTTGGAAGTAAGGTTCCGATCAGTCCACGGTGCACCCAGTATTCACAGTGCTGTGAGCCTTGGGCATCTCTGAAGGACTACAGTAGCCACCAGTGTGGAACAAGGTGTCTGAGGGCCTACTGTGAACTCCAGCAACACGTGGAGAGGCTATTTAGGTTAAGATTCCACCTTTATGCAAGAAACTCACGGTTTGTTGGAGAAGACAGACCCTAAACAGACGATTTGAAAAAAATTTGGCAACTTCTGTGGTAGTTCTATGCAAAGAAGCAATGTATGAGTGCGTATGCTTCCAAATGAATTAATTTCTTTTTAAGTTATGCAAATAAACTTGTAATTTTTTGCAGTTATTTTGTTATCCTATCAATCAGTAATTGACCGGATTTTTTTTTTTTTTTTTTTTT
>PVJA010045829.1:0-15440 GCA_004027025.1 Myocastor coypus | reverse complement strand
TTTTTCTTAAAGGGAAAACCAGCCAACTGGTTTCCTATCTGCTAAAAGAAATTACACTGCATTCCCCATTAACACCACACATTCTGTGGGTCTGGGTTATTTATTGACCCGTGAAATCTGAGTTCAGATGCAGCATCTGGCTGTTCAGTGAAGTCTTACATTTTACAGAATTTTCCACCTGGCCTCACCAGAAAATACAAACCTAGGCTTGATATAAATGTTGACCACTCCTTTATGTTAGATTAACTTATTTCCAAACTTTTAGAAACCTGTTAGGCTTTCATGATGCCCTAGATTATGTTATCTCCTGAGTACATGAATCTGCCATATCCCTAACCTAGTAGTGATTCTTACATCCACTTACTGTTAACAAGAGGGCACAGGCTATGAATGTGTGATGAGGAGCAGACAGTGCTGTATGAAAAGCAATGGAATCCTGACCCCGGTGACCTGTTTTGTGTGTGTGTGTGTGTGTGTGTGTGTGTGTGTGTGTGTGTGTGTTCTGCTTTAAGTGTTGAAGTTATCTATACACTTCTTAGCTTCTTAACCTTTACTATGTGGGGAAGTTTTAATTGGCCTCTGAAGTTCTGACCAGTAGCTCAGAATCTATCTTCAAATGTGTGTTTAGCACACAGTGTGTGCATTTCAAATTCATTTGGATGAGGTCAATAATTAATTGTTTATATCAGATGAGCTTTTGTTGTTTGTGGCTCAGCAAGAGGTTAAGAAAACAACAGGTTATTTCAAAGCTAAATGATTTGGTCAATATAAAGTGCTCAGCAATGGTTTGATATTAAATTTAATTTTGAATTTATAAAGCATATATTTTTTATTTTATGAATTTGTATGGAATGAGATTTACACCTTTTATAATTAATAACAGTCATCTGGTTCATAGGTGTCCAGTGATTTTATTTCTTACATTTTACTCCTCCTGTAAATCCATAATACTTTGCAATGCTACACCTTTTATTCTTTTTGCAGTTGAAAAACTGCAGGGGTCACAGTTGACATCATTGTCCTGGAATTAGTAAGTGAAAAGCCTAATTTGAATCCCGTTTGTCCCATTGTTTAGAGGCATCCAATCAAAAAATCTATTAAAATTCCTTATAGCAATTTTCCTTTTGTATAACTTAGAGAAATGTTTTTTTAATGGAACAAATTATGTCAGCACCATTTTCACTAAACATTAGAAGTGTGAGATAATTATCAATCCGCTCACAGTTGTACAAAACAGTAAAGATGTCTTGCACAACTGACCATATTTTATTTAATAGAAAATACACAGAGCCAGGCCCGCGAGATGGCTCAGTGTTCTAAAGTGCCTGCTTAGGCAAGCTTAGGCAACCACAGGTGCTGCTGCTCACTACCCAGCACCACATGCTGCACTAGCCGCACCCCTAGGGAAGGCTCAGTCAGCCGTTATATACAGAGCCGTAGGACAATATCATGACCATGACATTAACATAGATATGGTCAAGTTGATTCTATTCAAAGTGAGACTGCGTTACACTTGGGTCTTTATGATTCTACTGTTTCACTCAGATCCTCTTATCATCCTTAAACCCAAAAATCAGTGAGAGATTAATGGCATTTTATCTGCATCACAATATGCCCTAAAAAGACACTAATCTCATTTCCTTCCTTCCTTCCTTCCTTCCTTCCTTCCTTCCTTCCTTCCTTCCTTCCTTCCTTTCTCTCTCTCTCTCTCTCTCTCTCTCTCTCTCTCTCTCTCTCTTTCTTTCTTTCTTTCTTTCCTTTTGTATTTAGTACTGGGTCTAGAGTATCTCACTACACAGATCAAACTCAGCGATTCTGCTATTTTCAGCCTCCCAAGTGCTGGAATTCCATTCATGCACACCATGCCAAGTCTCAGTTGTCCTCTCAGTCTGCCTTCCATGGGGTGGGGCCAGCATGCCACTATCCAACCTTGGTCCCTTTTTCTGGCTAAGCAATTGCTTTAATCAGCTAAGCTATCTGGTGGGCTCTTCATCCCATTTTTATAGTTGCGTCATTTTAATGTTTCATAAATGGAATAATATAATACAGAACCATTTGTATTGTTTTTGTTCCTCATTCAAATGTATCTGGATCATCTCTGAGGTCTTATGTGTATGACTGCTTTTGGGTGGTCTTTTATTTAACAACTGGTGTTTTATTGCTATTGTTGCTATTGTATGGGTGATTGGGTAATTTCTCTGCTGGTCTATTCTGGCTTGGCTACTGAATACCTTTAGCTAACTAGTCAGTTCGGGCCTTGACTCTGCTAGCTATTGCACTGGGTGATTGGGTAATCCTACTTCTATGTGACCTTCATTCCTGCAGTCTTCTGATGGACGTTACTAGGCAATTTTCACAGGACAAATATGAATACTGCAAAGAGGGGGGCAACTAGGCTGGAAATCACACAGTATTGTTTCCATTATGATCTATAGGTCAAATTGTGCCAGAATAAGGGTACTTTAGGTGCAATCGGAGAAACTAGAAGAAATTTCCAACCATATTAAATCAATAAACATATCTAGGACATTAGTTTTCAGGATACACTTTTGTAATAGTTCTAGTTACTCTATTGTATATGCATAACTCATCATACAATACTGATGTTGATATTATTTCAGAATGTCAGAAATACTGAAATACAAAAATTCTTCTCTCCATGACCCGTGACTCTTTCCTGTTTCTAACCTAATCTTATTCTCTCTGAACCATTTCGAACCACCTCAGATAATGCTGTATGTTTTATATACAAAATAATACATGACTATGAAATCTCAAGAAGAAAAATAATCTACTCTGAGTTGTCCATACATTTGTTCCTTGTGTTTTTCTTTATTTCCCAAGAATTTTTATTTTGCCAGTTTTTCTGTTCGTAAAACTTCCAATGGTCATGTTTTAACATTAATTTTTATGATGAAAAGCTATGTTACTTTTCCTTTATCTAAGAATTTCTTCATTTTGCTTTTACTATGCATGAGTATCTTTCCTAGATAAAGGGTTTAGAATCTACAGTTCTTTTCTTCCAACATATATAAAATATCTTGTCACTTTGTTATGGCTTCCCTGCATTATGATGAAATTAATAGTGTGATGCAGATTAAATGTCATTAATCGCTCACTGATTTTATAATTTCTGCAAGTCTTTAGGTTAGAAAAGTTTTTCTGTCATGCCCTTGATCTGGATTTCTGAATTTTCTGTTTGAGATTTGCCATGCTTCACAAATCTAATGCTGTATATTTTTTCTAAATCAGTTATTATTCCTTTGTGAACCATTTAAACTGCCTTCTTATGAATCTCTGGGACTGTTTTGTGCTTATATGTTTTTTATCATTTTGATTAAGATTGAGTTCTGTTGTTCCGTAGTTCAAGTTAACTGACCACATGGTCTAAGTTTTTCTTTCAGATTCTTTTCACATCACTAGGAGTCTTTTCGTATTTATGTTGTTGTGTATTAACGGTGAATTTTGTTTGTTATACAAGTAAAATTTTTTCTAGTTCTTGATGTCACAAGTCAATTTAATAAGCAGTGGTTATTTTGAGAACTATACCAAGAAAGTCTGTATCTTTTTCAATCCACTGTTTTACCTTCTGCCATTGACACTTTTCAGCAGGAATTGAGTTACTTGCCAACAGATAAGGTAAATGTCTGTATTCTTTCCTTGATCTCTGTTGGGGCTGTAGATAGAAGTTCCCATAAATGTTGGTTTGGTGAGAGCTGCACTAGACACCATCAGTGTCCAGAGGGGCAGGGATAAGCACTTACTTCCCCTGAAATGGCTCCTGGGAGTACACTAGGGGCCTGTGGGTCTCACTACACTAGAGGTTGCTTACAGTCTTAGTTTTTTATACGTTGACCTCCAACCTTAGACAAATAGGTGGGAGATCATGTGATGCTTGGTGACGATCACACAGTCATCTGGACAGAGGCTGTGATGCATAGCTGCTATCACCCAGAAGAGATAAAATTCCGATTCTCACAGGATGGAGACAGGGGGCTACTGCGTACCTCAGTGTGCTTTCATTCATAACTGTAGCAGCTGGGACTTCCCAGTCACCATTTGGTGACACAGGCATAAAGAGGCTCCAGTGTTTGCATGGAGCAAGCTGAGCTTCATGCAGTGGGCTCCACGCTATGGAGCTGCATGCTGCTCTATCACTTGGCTGAACAGCTGGCATCTGGTAGGATTTTCAGAATCCTACTGATTAGCGTTTCTACCTCAGGCCTTAGACATGTGAAATTAAACAAAATCCCATGGGATTTACTGCCATGCTGTTTCTTGAGTCCCAGAGCTCTGACTTCATTGCTGTTCTGCCCCTCATTATAGAGCCTGTTTATCTTTCTGTCTATTTGAAATAAGCAGAGGAACAGGGAAAGGAGCATCTACGTACTTCCCAGAAGCTGAAATTCAGGCATAATTTTTAAAATAACAAAAAGGGCTGTATAAATTCAAATAATTTATTCTAGCTTTTTCAATGAAATGTAGTGGGATCAAGTTAAAATTCACTAATGTTGAAGTAATTAAATTTATGTATTTTTATTAGCGTATGCCTTAGATGCACAAACTATAATGCTTGGAGAAACACAAAAAAGGAGGTACAACTATTCCTTTCTTTATTTTGAGGAGGAAAATTCAATAAAAATGATACAGAATTTCAAAACATGATGGAAGTAACAGTAGTTCTTGTATCGCATATTGTTAACTTCCAGGCATTTGTTCTTATATCAAAGAGGTTCTTGCTCTTATGTCTTAGGCATCATAAACAGATACATTGACGATGAAAGGAGAGAGCTGAAGTCAAGCAGTGCCTACTGCAAGGCTTTTCTCCAAATTTCACACCGGTGATGCTTCCATCACGCAACATTCAATTTCCTCCATCATTCTATGATCAATATCCTTTAAAGTCTGATTCAAATTTTGTTTTCCTAATCATTAATGCTTACTAGTCATCATCTTATCATTGTAGTTATTTTTGTTTAGAACATGTAAAGATCGCCTTTGTGCCGTACTAAATTTGGTTGTCTCACATAGCTGTTCCCACACGCGTTCACAATTCCCAAGGTAAAGTCGATGGCTATAATTTGTTTAGAGTGTAAAACTTGGTTTGGCAGGTTAAAAAAAAAAAAAAAAAAACGATACAAATTGAATCAGTGAATTATAGCAGAGGGAAAGAAATGAAGAGAATAATGAAAACATGAGAAAACATTGTAGATTTTCAGCAAGATCATCTTTATTGCCGTATAAAGAATAACAATGCTAGCAGGGTTGCATGGCTATCAACTGTGTAAAACACTTTTGTTTGCATTGTTTCCTTTGATCATCATATTGTCCCCTAAGGTCGGCACAAAGAGCTTAACATTTCCTATTTGCAAGTAAAAACCTTCATTTTATATAGTAAGTCCTTATACTAGCATTCTAGGTCCTCAATGGCATAACAGGAACATTGTTGCTTAATTAAGACTCTCTTCTTCCTGCATTCTCAAAGAATGATAGCTGAAGTGTGGCCCCTACATGGCATTCAGGTTGCATGCGAATCCTAGCTCTGTTTTATCTTCATTCTGCTTTCTGTCCACTCAGGACAGTGGTCATGCACCTAGCTTGTGAAATAGTTATAGAAGTTAATATCTGTAGAATATAACATTTGCTATAAAGTAAGCTTGTTCAAAGTACTGTACACCAGACTTTATAAATACCAACCAGGCAAGTAGGAACCAGTTGACCTGTGTCACTGCAGAGTAGTGCAGAGTAGAATGTAGACTGAAGCATAGTCTCTAGACATGTAGCAGAAAAGCTACACTGGTATACAAATATATTCATTTAACTTCAGATGGAAAGGTAAAGGGCCCATGCGATAACTTAGCAGTCTAAAGAGACCATTTAGGTAAGCTTAGGCAGTCACAAGGGAGCTAGGTTCAATCTCTAGCACTTTATGCTGTGCTAGTCTCACGGAAGGCTGAGCTGTTAAAAAAAATTCACAAATGAGAAGGCAGAATGGACCAGCTCCAGGTGAAAATTTTGAATTACAGTGGCATAATACAGGGAATGTTGTAAAAAGATCATCTTTTTCAAAAGTAGGGATGGAGCCACTTTCTGAGGAAGACAACTCTGTCTTTCTAAGCCAGTCAGAATCTACTGTTCCTCTCCATCCATTTTTTAAAAAGAACTCCTATTTAGATTACAGTGGATAAAATCAAGCTAAATTCTCAAATGGCATATCAGGGTTTAAGGCCTCATTGTTCATTTCAAATAGTGCAAAGAAAATTAATTTTCAATATTTCAGTGTATATGGTTGTAACATGTTCTTCTGAAATACAGTTTTATATCAAATTCCTGGAGAAGAACAGGTTGACCTCAATTATTTCCTTCTTTCTCTTGTTACTGAAATATTAAAGTGCAACAAAAACATCTTTTTGCCTTTATTTGCCTGATTTCATTGCTAGAACACAGTTGAGCCTCAAAATATTAATATAAATGCAATAATAACAGCACTTTTATTATAACTTTCAATAACAGTATATATTTTATAACACAAAATGTGAGAAATAAATGAGTTAGAAGTGAAAGTACAAGCCGGGCGTGGTGGTGCACGCCTGTAACCCCATCACTTGGGAGGCTGAGGCAGGAGGATTGGTGGAGTTTTGAGACCAGCTTGGGCTACAAAAGTGAGCTCAAGGCCAGCCTGAACTGCATAGTGAGACCCTGTCTCAAAAAAAAAAAAAAAAAAAAAAAGTACATAGCATGATAAGAAACATCCCTTCCCTGCACTTATTTACCAAGAAGAAACACTGGTCAGGAAACAAAGAAATCAAAGCAAGCAGAGCTGCTTGACTCTGCAGTGAGTGTGGTCAGTGCTCACTGTGGCCGCAAGATGGGCGTACAGGGAACTAGTGACATGCTGGCTGTCACCCATGTGTGCAGAAAGTCTGCAATAGGCAGTCCCTTTCCCCGTAGAACATTTCACAAAGCCTAAGTAGAAATTACCATAACGAGAAAGAAACACACACACACACGCGCACACACACACACACACACACTGTGCTTGCTCTCAGATGCATGTTTCCTAGAACAGCACAACACAGGATTGTCTACGCATATGAATAAGAAAACTAACAAAGTCGAAATCAAGGAGAGAGTGATAAAGAACAGGAATAAGGATAAAACATACTTCTAATGATGCTGTAGTCATGTTTTATGGGGTCTTATGAAGTTTTATGCATGAACTAATAGTTCACCACAAGATCCTGTGATTTTTATAAGCAAGAGTTGCTGTTTGTCTGGTGTCATATAAAATGATTTACAACAATCGCCTAACTTAAACAGCTAGCATGATGAAATCACATATGATAGTGGATCTCAAGGAAATTATCTGCCCACAGACAGTGCATAGGAGCAATGACTTACAAAACTGTTTCTTGGATCAAAATCGTCTGGTTCAAAATATAATACTTGTAAAACATATGTAAGTCTGAAGCGCAAGGACTTATATAACCAGTGTGACGACACATAATTAAAGTGGAATGATTTCCCTATTCTTTGATGCTTCCCTGATTGAAAAATTTTAACCCCTTACAAAGAGATTTTCTTTCTCCAAATATCTCATTTCATTCCTTATGGGTGTGTATTACTGTAATCTTATTATGATTACGTTGGCTTTCAAATTGTTTTTCCCTTGACATAAGTCTCCAGTAGCTTCTTAAACTTCCAGCACACTTTCTTGTTCATATGCGTAAATAACCCTGAAAATAAAGTTCAATATCTTAGGCAATTAGAAAAATTCAAGTTAAAACAATGCCATGATTATATCATACACCATAAATAATAATGTTGAAGAAATCACATATTAAAAAGTGATGGCCTTTCAAGGTCAGTGAACACTCAGGACATAAGAGAACCTGTGCTGTAACTCAGAGGTGTCCCAAATTTTCTGGTCAAGGAGGTTATGGAACCTCAGAGGAAATGGATAAGTGAAGCATAGTGTGTCTAAGGAGAGTCACCTAGAGAAAAAACATTCTCTCAGCCTTTCACAGAAAGCAAACTGGTCAAGCAGTGACCGTGACTCGTCCGGAAGGCTGACACCGACAACAGCTCTACAAAACACTGTACATGGTTCCAAATTCAATCCTGAAAGGATCTGACTTTGGAAGATACAAAAGATGAATATTTTGTTATACAGGTCTTGGTTTAATTTGTCCTTGCTCACGCAGCAGAAAAGCTTAATTACAAAGCATAAAACACAGAGCTAGATTAGTATCCTGAGCTGTAAGAGGCTTAAATCAACAGCCTCCAACACTACCAGTTTCACCGGTAAATCAATGCAATTTTGGAACATTGGCCTGTGTATACAATTACTTCTTCTCAGTTAAAAGAGAATAGTTTTTTTCTTTTTTTCTTTTCTTACCAATATCGATTAAAAAATTTACCAGGCCTACACCCTTTGCTCTGTATAACTACTAAGCAGACAACAATATGCAATGTGCCAATTATTGCAAATGTGCTACTAGCATGTTTTGAAACTATCATATAATTATTTATTAAAAGTAGTAAGAACATAGTGATGGCAAGGCTTCTGGGAAAGAGAGACCTCCTGCAGCGTTGATGGAAGTGTGCACTAGTACAACTGTTGCACAAATAAGTATAGAGGTTCCCAAGGAACTAAAATTATGTTCCACTTGACTGAGTAAATGCCCTTCCAGGTATCTTTCTAAAAGAGCTAAAAAAACATCAGATTACACATATATTACATGCTTACCAGTGTCTATAGCAGCAGAATTCATAATAATTCTTCTCTAGCAGCAACTTGCATATTCCTAAACAGACATATGGGTAAAGCAAATGTAGCACCGATATATAACGCAGTACCACTTGGATATATTTATTTATTTAATTTTTGTGGTACTGGGGACTGAACTCAGGACCTTGCACTTGCCAGGCAAGTGCTTATTCTACTGAGCTATCTCCCCTGCCCTTGAGCTAGCTCCCTGGCTCCTACTTGGATATCAATAAAGATAAATATAAATTTGTGGGAAATCAAATATATATATGGAAAATAGAATAGTAGCTGAAATAAATCTGACACACAAGTTTAAATGCTCTACAACATCTCTCGCTTGGGTAATACTGACAACCTAATTGTAAAGTCAGCAAGTAAATAAATAGTTAAGTAATAAGACAAGGAGATGGACCATCTGCATGCCAGAATGGGCTCAAGAGAGTGAGGGCCACGAGACAAAGTGGGAGGAAGAGGAAAGAAGAGGTTAAAAAGCATCCACTGTCCACAATGAGTGTCAGCATCCTATGTCCTAAACTTTAAGATGTAACAGTAAGAATGAGAACAGGGAAGGTGTCATTAGTGGCAGAAGGAACAGAGTGGATGGAAAGGAGATTAAGAAAACATTAAAGTGTGTTATGCACCTGCACCCACTTCCCGAGATGGACGTTATCTTCGTGCACTGCCAATGTGTACTAACAGAATAAAACAAACAAACAAAAAGATCAACAAATGTTCTGGCTGAAATTGCTCATACAAGTGATAGAGCACTTTTGAGAGTCTCCCTCAGAGTAGTGAGCCCAGAAATGGATCTCCTCTACTGCACAGTGACTCCACAGAGATCTTCTGCTCATCCCTCTGTTGCAAAATTGCCACAATACAGTGTGCAATTGAACCTCTAAATATTACTGGCTTGACAATCAGGTTGTCAGTCTCCAGTAAAAAGGTCAAATACACAATATCAGCTGCGGATCAGTTAAATTGCTTTGAACCCCAGGGGCAGTTAATTTCTGACGATGCCCTGTTTCAGGTCTCTTGTAATTAAATGTTGATCTTTTCCTTATTATGATATTCCTATAATCATTATAGCCATAACTACCACTAGTGCTTAAGGAAAACAGTGCAGAACTCTCTGCAGTAGGAAAAATGTATCAAAGATCCTGAGTTAAAAAAAAAAAAAAAAAAGCCGGGCGTGGTGGTTCACGCCTGTAATCCCAGCACTCGGGAGGCTGAGACAGGAGGATTGGTGCGAGTTCGAGACCAGCCTGGGCTACAAAAGTGAGCTCAAGGCCAGTCTCAACTGCATAGTGAGACCCTGTCTCAAAAAGACACACACAAAAAAAAAAAAAAAGATCCTGAGTTACAAAGCAGTTGTGAGAGTCAATGTAGCATTTTGTAAACAGCACCACACAGCGTTTTACCTTTTGCATGTGATTTTTCCCTTTATACCTTTAACCTTTGTGTTTTAAAGCCAAGTAAAATCAACTTTTCATATTAGAACATAGTTGTGAGATAAATACAGAAGCTAATTATACTGAAAGAACACATTAGGAATATACCAGGTCATTAACTGGAGTCTGAGATTCTAGTACTATTAAATGGACTCAAGTGAATTGAAAAAAAATGCACATGATAAATAAACAGGTTCTCCCTTGGTGGCTTCTTCTAGGCTGCCTATCCTATAACACACAATTTGTTATTGACAGTAAATCAAAGAACTTTCCACTTTAAATTTCACTGCAGTCACTTATTTGCTTATCACTTATGGGGCTGAGTATAATACTTATCTGATAACATGGAGTTCCCTGTCAACTATTGGAAGTGACTTTTCTTCAGTGTCTCTTAATTGCACTCTAAGCATATTTAATCAGTTATTTCATAACACCTTTCCTGAGGCTACAGTGGTGAGTATTGGTGTAGATACTCATTTAACAGGGGATAAATATAAAATATATCTAATTAGCATACTGACAAGCCTGTGTGCTGATACGCTGCTCACACATGCTCACAAAAGCATGTCTCTTGAAGGAATCTGGCATTTGAATACATATTGGGACATCTATGTCCCAAGTACCAGCATAATTCTAGCACCCTGTTCTACTCCTTGCAGCAGTGCCATTAGGAACATACCTAGGATCATATTTCTGAGAGTCTCTGAACCTTTCATATCTTGAAAGTAGAATTTTGAGACCAAAGAATATGTATTTTGTGGAGAATTTCATGAGGAAAATGTGTAGTCTTTATAGATTTTTAAGTCACTGCATGACATGCATGGATTTGTCACAAATAATAGAACTATTGTGAAGCTGTTATGAAAATTTCTTATGAGGTTGAAGGCCTCTCCATGTTCCCTTGTCAGCCAGTCACACAGAATCTTGGGATTAGAAAGGACTCAGCCTCATCTTCCGTCAGTCCCTTCATGCACTTTTTGATAATATACAAAAACTTACATGGATGTCCTAAATTGTGCATGATCTTTGATTTTAATTTCCTTTTTTTGTTCTTCTATTGTCTTCTCACTCTCATTAGGTTTGGCTTTGTATATACTGATCCTTTGCGGAGTATGATCTGCATTTTGGGTTCAGATTTGCATAATAAACTTATATCTTGCTAGTCTGACCAACAATACTTTTCATATTTTCATTATCCTAAGCCTACTTACCATCTTGGTCTGTATTCCTTAAACTAGGTACTATGGAAAGGTTCTAATCCTATTGGAGTTTCCCTGAGATGCTATCTGATAAGCTGTGTCCTTGAAATACCCCAGTGTTTCTGCCACTAGCTTGCTCTCATCATTGCTTTCTTCGGTTATTGAGCTACTATTTTAGCAAAACCTGGCTTTACATTGTTCTGTCTTTGTTAGTTTACACTTCATGCATTCACAAATGAATATTGCTAAATATTATTAATCTATTTTTACTAATTGTATCAGTTTCTCTTTGGAGCCTTGCATGCAGAATGTACATAGTGTATATAGGTGCATGTGTGTTTAAAAGATGGAATACATGGTCAGATTTTGATTTAAAATGATCCTATAAACCACATAGCATAACTGGTACCAAAAAATGAGAGTCACAATTAGAAACCATAAAGCATATGACTTGGGCTTACACCAGGAAGGGAGAAAAGATAATGGCTTATATAGACATATAAAGAACACTTTCAAGATGCTAACAGTTTACATAGAGCCAAAGGATAGGGCCACATTTGGAGAGCGAAGAGCATGGTGCGAATAAAGAGTCCTCAGAAGTAGATGATCAAGAGGGCATAAAAAATGGGATGTACTGGAGTTGGCAAGATGGCTCAGTGGTCTAAAACACCTGCTTAGGCAAGCTTAGGCGACCACGAAGACTGTGAACCAATCCCCTGAACCACATTCTGCACCAGCCCCACCTCCAGGGCGGGTGGAGCTGGCCACAATAATAATAAAAAAGAAAATTCCATGTGCTGTGGGGCAAATGTCCCATAGTCAAATCAATTGTGTTGATGTTTTGCCATGAGGCCTCAGCTGAAGGACTTGTACAGATGAATGAGATTGATAGGGTGTGGTGCGTGACGTGCCTAGAACAGAGGCTGAAGATGCTAACAGCGGAGAGCACAGACATAAGACAACAAAGTACTGGCAGGAGGTGAAGGTGGGGCTCATGGAAACACGGGTCTGTGAAAACGGGAATAGATCTTTTAAAGAAAAATCTGTCAAAACTTTCAACTTCTACTAAAATCTTTTTAGTATATGTGCTGCCGAAGCGAGCACATCAACTTCTACTAAAATGTTAAGCATATCTAAGGCTGACTAGTGCTCCTTCATATCTTCAAATCCAGTAGTGCCTTGGTGACATTTTTTTTTTTCTGTAAGGAATTCCCAGATATAATTCACAGCTCCTGGAGCTATCCGGGCCCTTTAAACAAAGTCACTTTAAACAAAGTCAGGTCCCTAACAGGCTCTGCTCTTTGTTGCCTCTTGTTCACAGTGGCATCAACAGTGAATGATCTCTGAGTTATCAGTGTTTCCACAGTCAGAAGGAAGCAATGATTAACTTAATAATTAATTATAACCTCCATGAAAATCATAATGATTTTATCTTTAAGTTTGTGTTTTGTAAGCTAAATGAAGAGCAACAGTGCTGTGAATAGAAGCAGCGATTTTCAGCGCAAGACCAAGTCTTACCAGTGTACCAGATGGACAGTGCTTCTGTGATACCTCCTAGGTAAAGAACACTGGTAGGAAGGGTGTATGGAAAATGAAACACAAATGCTGTGCAAGTTAAGTACAGCGGTCATCATCTATACAGGCGTTCTTGGGACCCAAGAAGTCACAAGCCCTTTTAGTGGTAAACAGGGCTGAAAATGATGGCTTGGAAGGAAAAGAAAAGGTAGAATAGCATATTCCTCCTTCCCTTTTAGCACTGTCTTAGCCATAAGTAATCGGAAGGTAGAGAATATTCACAGAATGTACATAATCAATCTCTTTAAGATAAAAACTAGTAAGAAAAAGAGCATTAGAAATGACACACTGGCACTGGTGGGTACACAGCTGGGAACTCTCAGCCTGAGACCCCCACACTACTGGAAACTCTTCCTCACACAAACCCAGCCCTGGCATCTGCTGTAGTGCCCTGCGACAAAATTCCCTGCAGAAAGGCTGGAGCTCAGACCCACTCAGCTAATCCAGGAGCTGACCATCTTGCCAGAGGAGCACAACACGCTCACGCGCATGAGCTGCAGCAGGAAGAAGTTGAGCACAGTAGCCAGACCCAGCCAGGCATTTCTGGACAAGATCAAACTTGGTAGATCCCGAGCCAAATCAGTAGGTGCTAAAAGCATAACTTGACCAAAGTTCTAGACCAAAACTCAGAAGGCAGTGCTACACAAAATGACAAAAAGATGGAGCAAGACGCAATCTCAGACACCGAGCCCACCCAGAATGACTGAAAAAGACTAGCATAGCAGAACATGGAAACTGCACTGTTGAAATATCTGCATTAATGGCATCTGAAGTAAAGAAACAAAGGCGGAAACATATAGAGGTACTCAGATCAGAAGTAACTTCTAAAGTAATAAAGAAATCCCTAGTTAACAATGTCTGAAGTAAAAAGACAACTAAAGAAAACTATAGAGGAAATCAGATGAGAACTAACCTCTGAAATAAAAAAAAAAAGCTATCTCTGAATTAGTAGTGTCTGAAGTAAAGGAAAAACCACAGACAGAGAGGAAATCAGATCAGATATGTTCTCTGAAGTAGAAAAAAGAAAGGATAATTATAAAGAAGCTCTTAAAAATGCTTCTAAAGAAAACATTGATAAAAATTACATGAGAATAGAAAAATGATGAAATCCTTGATTAAGCAATAAAGGAAAGAAATAGGTTGCTTGAAGCAGTTTCAAAAAGATATACAAGAAAATAAAATTTTAATCACAAGCTGGCAACACCATACAAATGAATGTGAAGATAGAATTTTAGGTCTTGAAGACACGATCACAGCTAGTGAAAAGGTAAGAAAGAATCTCTTAAAAACAATCAGGATGCACAAGAAAATAATTCAACATCTGCAAGACGATGCAAAGATGAACAACATGAGATTAATAGGCACCAATCAGAAAGAAAGAGTCAATACAAATGATATATAAAGAATATGAGCAGAATTAATAGCAGAAAACATCCCAAATATGAGAAAACAACCTGACAATGAGTAAAGTGAGGCATGTAGAACTCCAAATAACATCAACCCAACTAAAACACACACCCAGATTTATAATACTCAGGATCCCAGAAATCCACGAGAACAATAATACTCAAAAGACTGCTAGAGAAAAGAAACAGATCACATTGAAAGGAAAACCCATCAGAGTGATGGCAGATTTCCCTTCACAAACCATGAAGTCAGGAAGAGCATGGTACACAGTGCTTCAAGTCCTTCATGAAAACAGATTCCAGCCCAGATCGCTATACCCCAGAAAACTCTCTTTGATGTATGAGGGAGATGTAAAATATTTCCACAACAAAGAACAACTAAAGAACGTCATGATATCAAGCCCACTCTACACAGACCGCTAAAAAATATTTGAGAGAAGGAGCACAATGACTGAAACTCCACGAATGAAAACAGAACCAACCAAATAGGGAAACCAAGTAAACACAGCAGAAAAGGAGTTAAAAAATTGTAGGTAAAACGTATGCCAAAGACAAGTCAATATATTTCAATTAGAACCATCAATATAAATGCACTTCATTTGCCAACTAAAAGAAAGAGACTGACACCATGGATTAGGAAACAAAATACAAAAATAGGCTGTATACAAAAAACACTTAACTTATAAAGAAATTCGTAGGTTGAAAGTCAAAGGATGGAAACAATACTACATGCCTCAGCATCTCAGAAAAGAGCAGGCGTAGCAATCCTCTTTGCAGAGATATAAACTTGAAACCAAGAGTGATCAAATGAAATAAAGAACACTGGATATTGGTTAGGGGAACAATTCAGGACAATGAGGCAACACTCATAAATATGCACGCACCCAATACATGAGCATGAGCTATGTAAAACAAGTCTTAACGAACGTGAAAAATCTAATGACTTGGGCTGGGGAGATAACTCCGTACATAAGTGCTTGCCTGGCACAAGCACAGAAGGACCTGAGTTCATTTCTGGTTCCGGAAAAAAAAAAAAAAAAAA
>PVJA010045828.1:0-15438 GCA_004027025.1 Myocastor coypus | reverse complement strand
CCTAATATAAGAACTTTAAAGAAGAAAACAAGAACTTAAGGGCATAACACAGCTGAATGTGTTATGGATTAAACAACGAAGTGACTGGAAGCAGACAAAGCAGAAAACATATCAATAGTAAAACCATACACTTATGTACACAGGATGAATCAGATATTGGTCTCAAGAACCTTCAAAAGGTTCAGCATATTGATTATAGTGAAAACATTTATATCCTTAAAAAATTAAAAATAGCAGCATAGCAAGAACCCATGCAAATGAATGAATGAATGAATGAATGAATGAATGAATGAATGAATGGAAAAGCACTGAAGAGTCCAGGCAGCAGCTCATAAGGAGAGGAAGTTCAAAAATGGCAGCGCAACTACCTACTTTCTTTCCTTGAAACTGGATTTCCATGTCGTCAGGTACAGTGCTCAAGTTCTTAATTGTGTGGGCTGTTTTCATGTTGAGAGGAAAATACAACCAGCCATCAGCAGTCAAGCTTCTCTTCAACTGGATTCCAACTCAAATTCCCAACCTAACCCTTATACTTCCCAAACCCTCCTTCATTGAAATCCTCTCACTGGTTATTATTTCCTAAAGCAATGTACACAACTCTAGAATCAGAATTCTTCCCTGCTCATGCTTCACTCAAGTCCCTAAGGATAAGGAGAACCATGACCAGGCCATGCTTCTCAGAGACCTTCAATATGCTCCCTCTTTGGATGGCTTACTCTAAATTTCACTGAAAACATGACCCTTCACAAATGATTTTCTTAAAAGTTAGCTTGAAGAAACTCCTCTCCCATCTAATTCCTGGAATATCTACTATACTTTGTAATTCTTACACCTCACAAGTGTCTGTCTTTATGTAGATTTTGTCTGTCTTCTCCTTCTGCTCATGAACATCAAAACTAAAGTCCAAAAGAACAAAAGCTACGTCATCTGCAAACACTGTACATTACTGCTTTGGAACACACTTAGTAGATTAAAGTGCTAGCAAGCAGGCACAGGGGCCAGGGGGTTCAATCCCCGGGGCCTGCCATGCTGGCCCCTTCTCCAGGGTGTGCTGAGATAGCAATTTAGACTGGGCGTAGTGATACATGACTCTAATCCCAGTTCTTGGGAGGGTGTAAACAGGTAGATAAATAGGAGTCCGATCTACTAGTGAGATCCTTAACACCCTGAGGACCCTTCCATAAAATACAAAGGACAGAAGAAAACATCATAAATGTTCATGGAAAGAATAAAAAAACTATTGATAAATGAGGTGCTCTTACTACCATTCCTCATAAAGTGCTTCCACCAGGATTACTTGTTCCATTTCCTAAAGATTTTCACATATCATGGGTAACTATATAAAACCACTATTATCTAATAATAATAAAGAGATATAATATTTTTCTCAGTTACTTTTTACCTCATGCTGGGACTAAATATTCAACAACTAAAATTATCAAAGCAAAGGTTTATTTAGCCCACAGTTGGTGGAGGTTTCTGTCTCTACTTGGCTGGCTCCCAGGTAAAGTGGCACATGGCAGAGAGCAGCAGTACATGGCAGCAGAAAACAGTGAAGAGCAAAAGTACAGGCTGTAGCTAGAGCTTCTGGCAAGCCTCTCTCTCCTCTTTATGTTATAAACAAGCTACCCTGCGGCTAGGGCTATGGAACTCACACAATATCCACATCCTTCTCTTGTACAGGATGATGATCTTTAAAAATTGAGAATCCTAGCTCTCTGCTGAGTCACTTAATTAAATTTCTATACTTATCAAGTTGACCCAGTGTCTCAGGCAACACAATATTCATGCTTATTTAAGTACCAACCAAGTACTTTAATGGAAATCTGTTGGCTTAAAATAATGAGTATTAAAAAGTAGAAAAAGGGCTGGAGGGGTAGTTCAGCAGGCTAAGAGCCTGCTTAGGCAAACACAGGGACCAGAGTTCAGTCCCTGGCACCACATGCAGTACTGGCCCTGCACCCAGGTGTATTAAGCAGGCCACTAAGACCAGGAGTTATGGCGCACACCTATAATCCTAGCGCTGGGGAGGTGCCACACACCTGTAGTCCTAGTGCTGGCGAAGCCAAAAACAAGATCACTATAAGTCTCAACTATGTAGCAAGACCCTGTACTAAATACTCATTTAAAAAAATATATTAGTTTCCATAACATCCTGTTAACACTTAAAATCTTGCACCAAGTATAATGATAATTTATTTTAAAGTAGTAAGAACATTATTTTTAATGTAACAAAGATAAACTTAAAAAAAGCGGATTTTTGCAGAGACAGAGAACAAAACCACTAGTTTAAAAAGTGAGGAACATTCCCTTGTCTGGGGAACATTTATTAGCTGTAACTATGCAGCAAGTTATAGCAGCAACCCTTGTTACAAAGAACATAAAATTTTGAGAAATGAAAAGCACTACTAAGGCAGTTCACAGAAGTGTACAAAATTTTCATACAAAAGGGTAGGGACATTTTTAAAAATACCTAATGATAGGGCACCACAGTGCTCAACACATTGCCCCAAAACCAAGTGGCTAAAGATATATGCACTCTCAGAAAAATATTGACTTGACTTTTTAAAAATTACTATTGCAAAACTGCTGTTGAATTATGTGGGCTTTGATTTATGGGAGGTTGTTAAAATACATCGCTCACATAAAATGGAACTTCCCCATAAGGGAAAAAAAGATGAAACGAAATAACAGTAGTAAATAAAACACATTCCCTGAAGTCCTTCCCACTTGCAGGAGATGGATCACAATTTTGGCCCTGAGCTTCCCAGCAGTAAACACAAAGAGGAAAACTCAATTATATACATGATGCGATAGTACACAAGACTAAAATGACAAATTGTTACAGAAAAGCACAACTTCCTGGAATAAAGACCAGAAAGCAGTGACCTCCCTGAGTCTTGCAAGTAAGATATGACATATTGTCATGAACAGTTTCTCAAATACTGTGTTTACATTAAAGATGAGTTTCATAAGGTTGTTTCTTCAACCAATAGTTATCATAATAAGTTTAAAGTTGGTTAGATCATGCTTAAGAGAAAAAAAAAAAGACAGTTATCCAGCCCTATAGTAATAGGGATGATTGAAGGATAACTGAAAACACATAAAATGATGAGCAGAGGGAACATGTATTCAGGAAAAATATTATCTAACATATGGAGTCTAGATTTTCCATAGGGTTTTTGACTATGCACTGACAGAAGTATAGCTGATACTGATTCCTAAGAGCAAGAGAACCTGTACTAGGCTGAACTGAAAGACAGGACTTTCCTCTGTTCCCCAGAAAACTGTGAAATTATTTGAAATCACAAAATTCTCTACCGCAAATAGTTTTCCTAATTTTCACCTAAAAAACACAAAGTAGCCATTTCAGTAGTAAATATACTGATCATGAGGCAACCACAGACTATCTACATTAGTAATGCAAATTAGACATACTTCCCAAGTTTTGACAGGACAGCTTTGGAGGACAATCTAACTTCTGCATATCGACTGAAATGTACTGTTGGTTAAAATCAGTAAAATATTGATTTTTTTTCCCAATAACCACACTATTAGTGAACTACTGTGAAATAGAAGCCCATACACTTAATATGTTCTCACATATCTTTCATGGGGGAAATGATAAAAACATTAATGATTATGGATGGAGTGAAAGAAATAAGATAAGTAGGGGGTAATGACAAAAGCCTGAAGCCTTGAAAAATGAATGTAGAACTAAGTCAAAAGTAAAATATTGTAAGTGGAATGAACACCTGCTTAGCAAGTACAAGGTTTGAGATCGATCCCCAGTACCGTGAAACAAACAAAAAGAAAGGAATCAAAAGCAGAGTATTTTTTTCTGCAAAGTATTTCTTTAAAATGAACAATAAAACACTAACTGTAGCTTAATAGAAATTAAATGATAGAACAGAAACCGAATCTTTTCTAATACTAAAAAGTTTAGTCTATTCCACTATATCTCATTCAAAATTTCTGCAAAAATATTTCTTTCTTTTCAGGTCAGCATATGTTTCTAAACAACTGTACTGCATTTGGCACAAGTTTAGCAACCAAGAAGGCAACTATACTAAGTCCCCAAACTAGGAAAGAGTTCCATTCTGAGGAAAGTTCCTAATTCAGATTTCTAGGTCCAATGAAGATAGTCTTATACATCTTTGATGCAAATATACAATGTGAAGCATAATAAAACCAGCTGTGAGGTCTGTTCCTACCTATGAAAATTTGCCACTCACATGTTGGTAAACTGGATACTTACTTTATGTACATATGCTTTTCACAGGACTATTTCTGTTTTGGGCATTTTAGGGTTCCAAAGGTGAATATTGCATGTAAGTATGAAAATAATAAAACAATAATTATCTTTTATTCAATTTTAAGATAAAAACTCTTTGAGCAAAGGCAAAAAAGAGATGTTCCAAAAATACTACATGATATCCTATGTGATATCAAGTCCTTTATCAGTGCCCTAAACGAAAGGGAACAACCACCCCAGCTGCTGCTCTTTTCATCCCCAGAAGAAAAGGGTAAGAGGGAGATGTTAACTATCAGCAGAGCCAAACATGCTGTTAAAAAAAGACTAACTGACTCTCTGACAAAGGACGAGAAGTCCACACAAATTTCCTCCTTCTAGTGTTAGCAATGCCAACAATAAGACTCTACTTAAGGATAATCACATTAAAAGATGTTTCCAAGACTAGGTGTGATGGTATACACCTATAATGCCACTGTTGGGGAGGCTTAAAACAGGAGAATCACTACAAGCTGTGTAGTGAAAACCTGTACCACATATATTAACTAGAGAGAGACAGACAGGCGGGCAGGCAGACAGACAGACAGACAGACAGACAGACAGACAGACAGTCTCCAAACATTATTTCACTAAAAACAATGTCAATGTTATTGTATGAAGCTATTAGAAAAGCATATGTATTTGTCTTTTGGTTGTAAAAGTACGTAATGTGTACATTTACTGATGCACTAATATAAAGCCCTCTATTGATATAGTGGTTCCATCAGTGAAACTTGCTAAGGTGCTACTGACACAGATATTTCCACACATTTCCCACCCCTCTATATACATATCAGAAGGCAACATATCAAAGGGCACATTCTGAATAAGTCATTATGCAAACAATTATCTAAAGTCCAGCTAAATCCAGGCAGTGACGCAGGTAATGATACATGCCACCCATTTCTGCCATCACATGTATCTGGTATTCACATAAGATATACATGTTATGCCTTCTCCAGTTGTGAAAACTGAAGATAAAAAATTATTTTTTAGGTTATTGTAAATAAATTCCAAGAGTCATAAAGATACTTTGGTTATCTTAAAGAGAACATTACTACTCATGTAAGGAATACTTTAAAACTCACTTGCAGATTAAATGGAGATTATCATTGAATGTGACTTCATTCAAGGCTTTAAAAAAATATTTAACTGTAAAAGGCCTCAAAAATACTATTGTATACTGCCTTACAATGTTAATCAAAATTTAGAAACAAAAAAGCTATGGTTTATCATGAGGTACAAAAAGTAAAGCCATATTAATATGCTGAGCTGTAAAAGGCTCAAGTAAACAGCTTCAGACATTGCCAGTCGTGCTGATAATGCACTACTGTTATGGACTATTACACTATACATACAGCTACTTTCTCTTAGTTCAATGAGAAGAAAGATTTTTACTAATAGTGTTTAGACAAGATGTCAAGTCTTCATCTTGTACTCTGAACAAACACTATGAAGAAAACAATATTCAATGAATTAATTATTGTAACTGTCCAACTAACCTGTTGTGAAACTGTCTCATTGCTATCTTTTCATTAAAATTATTTTTTTAAAAAGCTATGGTTTTTATAGATATAATCATTTCAAAAGTTTGTAAACCTCAAAAACTATTTGAAATTATTTAGTGCTCTGTTTCTAATGCTAGCCATGCTAGGAAAATTTATTGGTTCATCAAACTTTATAGTATATGAATTTAGTTTTAATAATTTTTCATTTTTGCATATATAGTCAAAGCACAAGGTCTAAATACTTGCAAACAAAATGCATTATTAATTTAATTGTCATAGCCTATTTAGTTAAATTCTATTATTTTTGCCACAATATGCAATGCATTAGAGGGGTGAATCAAATTCAAAACATAAAAATTAAACTGATTATCTGCAAGCTTGCAAAATTATACCCAAGGCATTAATGTTTCCAATAGGTAGAAGTATGTTTAACAGTTATAGCAACATTGAGAATTCAGCACTTCAGTTTCCTTACTTCCTAAAACCACTAAAAGAAGAATTGTTCAGCATTTCTTGTGTGAGTTTATAGCACTGAAATTGTGGTTTCTCCAGCTACAAATGTATATCAGAAAATTACATGCAACTGAGGTCCTGAGTCTCTAATTCAGCATTTCTAGGTAATAAGAGTGACAAATAAATAGACTATATATATTCATTTGAAATAAAGAATTAAGATACCTAGTTTAGAAAAACACCTGCATGGTGCCTGGAGCGATAGCTCAGAGGAATAAGCACCGACATGGCCAGTACAAGGACTTGAGATCAGTGTTCAAACCCACATCCCAGGCAGACCATCTCAGCCCCAGTTCCAAAGGAAAAAAAGAAAAGAAAAAACATAGTGTCAGTGTCATAGAAAAGCAGGAAAGTCTGCATAACTTGATAGGGGAAAAGCCATTTAATTTTTCTTCTATGTTTTGGATATGAAATGTCCCCAAAAGACTTATGTGTTAAGTGTGCAATTACCAATGTAAGCTACTGTTTGAGTGGCTGTGGAAACCTTAGGATGTTGGATGTAGTGGGAGGGAGACCAGTCACTAGGAAAAAGGAAAACTACGAGACTGGCTCTTAGGTGTCTTTCTCTTTGCATCCGAGATGCTGTGAATAACCTTCCTCCCTAATACCAAGAAGTACTGTGTCACTTTTGCCTTAAAGCAACAGGTCTAAACAACTATGGACTGAGAACCCTTAAGCCATGAGACAAAATAAACTTTATTACTCTTACAGAAATAATCCTGAATATTTTTCAACGTTAACAAAACTTCTCTATCATTTTTTTAAACTGTATTTTTTCTTTTCTTTCTTTTTTTTTAAATGTATTTCATACAGGGTCTCACTACACAGCTCAGAATTGTAGTAATCTTCCTGCTTTCAACCTCTCTAGTACAGTGTTTTTAGACCTGCACCACCATGCCTAGACTCGGTGGCAGGCATGGCATGTGGTACCAGGGGTTGAACTCTGTTCCCTGTGCTTGCCTAAGTAAGTGCTTAGTGCCCTAAGCTATATTTTGCTGGCCCTCTTTATGTATTTCTAACTGAAACATGTGAAAAAAATGGAAAAGTGTCTTGGAGGCAAAGAAAAAACATAAGTGAAAAAATTTGGTTGATTTTTTTCTAACATAAAATATAGGGACAATCTTCTATTTTAAAAAGCCATGTGTGTTGATATGCATACATGTGTATATGTGTGCATATATAGACATAAATAGTTGCAGTTGAGATGAGTAATGAGATTTTAACCTTGACACAAAACAATATGCAGAAACATAAAATATATTTAACTTCTAAGTAAAAGTAAATTGATATACTTGGGATCAAAATACATACAATTTCAAGGTAGAAAAACATTTTCTTGTTATTATCTAGCCCACGTGTTTTCATTCAAATTTATTTTGGGAACTAGTCAGAAAAAACCAATAATGCTGTCAGTTCCAATGGCATTATTTACTAGCTATGTGATACTGAATAAATTATTATTGTATCTTTGTGGCTTTTACTCTCATTCCATAAAATAGGAATAATAAGATAGTTAATAAGGTCATATACATGGTTAACTGAAATAATGCATGTAATACAACAGAAACATAGTAATTAAAACAATGTTTTATTTCCACATAAACAAATACAGAACATACCGTACAAGTTCCTATTCTTTAAAAATACAGGATTTATACTTTCAATATTCAATTTAAAATGATGTGAGCAAAGCATTTATTCTAGCTAAAATTATTAAATAAATAAATAATAGAAAAGTATGGGAAAACCAAATTAGGAGAACAAAGCTAATATAGCTAATCCAAAATTTGCTATAGTTTAACGCTATGTCCACATTATAATGTTAATAAAACCAATACTGGCCGGGCGTGGTGGCGCACGCCTGTAATCCCAGCACTCGGGAGGCTGAGACAGGAGGATCAGTGCGAGTTCAATACCAGCCTGGGCTACAAAACTGAACCCAAGGCCAGCCTCAACTGCATAATGAGACCCTGTCTCAAAAAGACAAAAAATAAATAAATAAATAAATAAATAAAATAAAACCAATACTCCATTAGAAAAGTCAACTTAAATTACTCATAAACAAATAAAATACAGTAAGAGCATTAAAAATTTTTGGCCCAAATACTGAACATTTACAAATATGGATGAAAAGGCCTCAGCTTAGTAGAATTTGCTTCATTACTGACTTTTTAATATTATATTAAACAGTCAAAGTTTTGGGAAGTATCTATCTGTAGACTTACAATGTTATGTGAGCAAAGCTGAAACTTACCCTGTCTTTAATAAAGGTGACAGTGCTCACACTAGTACTGAATAAACTCTGCATTATAATTTAATTCAAACTTAAAATTTTCAAAAGTAGCCATGCTCACCTGGTAGCTGACACTGCTATATTTCAGTTCACCTAATATAATTAAGTCTATGAGATGAAGCTAATTATGATACAGTAGAAAGAAAAAGAAAATCTGGCAGTTGATGACATAATAATTGTAGTGTTATTTTTCATGACATGGCATCTGTAGTATTATTTGGAGAAAGACACAAGATATCTTTCTTTTTTTAAAACCAGCAACGTTTAACTCTATAGTAAAAATTTTAAAATGTTACTTTAAAATTTCAAAATAATGACAAAAGAAAAAAATTAGTTGTACGTATTTGTTTTAGCATATACTAATGCACTTACAGGTCAATTCCCTTCTATTTAACTCTTCTAGCATTTCAAGATTTTTTGGAAGACTTCAAATCCTTTTCACTGTAATTTCTAAAATTAATGTCATAATTTTCTTACAAAATGACATAAAATATGATATTCAGCAACAAGAGTACCACAAATGCAAAACAGAATGAACTGAACTTATAAAAATTCGACAAAGCATCTCATTAAGCAAAGCCTAAAATAAAAATCTGATTTCATTTGTTAAATAGAACACATATGTATACATGAATAGAAATTACCTTTCTTTTGGTGTGCCAACTCCATGTTTGCCTAGTAGGTGAGTATTTAAGTGCTTCTTCATTACAAAAGCAACCCTATAAAATAAATAAAAGTAATTACAAAACTAAAATTTGATTCTAGTGGAAACTGATAGACAAGATAGTAAAATTCAAAGTTATACACAAAGAAAATATTAAACGTACAGTACAATGACACTCTTAAAAAAAAAAAGTCTGCACATGGATAAAGTATTTCTGGAAAGCAAACTAAATTCCCACTTCTAAACTAGCTTACTCATTTTCTTTCTTGAGTATAATGGTAGTGACCAAAAGATCACAAAAATGACATCAGCTCTTTTATCCCTACCTCCACAAACATTGGGTATACAAAATAAAGCATAGCTTCCATATAACACACATTGGCTTCCAGCCAATTTCATACTTCAATCACAAAATGAACTTGAGAAAATGTCATTTTATTAAATATTTAAAGGACTATAAAAGAGCAAATGAATAACTTTCATGAAACTTACTTAAAACAGGGTAACTGTTTGAAGACAGGTTTCTAAAATTGATATAAATCAGCGGTTCTCAACCTGTGGGTTGTGACCCCAGCGAGGGTCGAATGACCAAAACACAGGGGTCACCTAAAGCCATTCCAAATCAGAACTGTAGCAAAATTACAGCTTTGAAGTAGTCACCAAAATTATCTTTTGGTTTGGGGTCACTGCAACATGAGGAACTGTATTGCGGGATCACGGTATTACAAAGGTTGAGAACCACTGATATAAAAGTTTGCTGTTACAAAAAAAAATATCACTTTTCTAGTGCCAAGAAAATACCAATAACCAAAATAAACCAAAAATATTATCTGAAATACTATCCTGTTTTATGCACTAATCAGTTTATTTTAATTCAATACTTCTGATATAAGTATGAAATGGACATAAGTCAACAACTACTACAATGTGTAACATTCCTCCACTGAACAAAGTACACCATATAATTACACCATATGATTATTTAAGACAATTTAGATCTCATTCAGAAACAACAGACTAAAAATGGCTCTCTTCATAAGTAGAAAAAAAATTTACTAATGTAACTTTCGGTGTAAAAGGGCTTGCAAACATTTTTGTTAATTATGTATTACAGCTGTCCTTCATAAAGTTAATTATGAATAACTGAAAGGCAACAGAATCTATTTGCATATGTACATGAAAGGCATGACATATGCAAAAATATGATTTTAATTAGCATTCTATGATATGAAGGGCTACAAATCAAATTGGCATGTTATAAGACTCTTAACATTAAACACTGAAATCATCGGGACATGTTTGCACAAATGGGTAACATGAGACTGCAAAGTACTATAGTCACTGAGGAGACCTTCAACAAAACCCAAGAACAAAATAATTTCTAAAACTGAGAATGCTGCTTCTATCTTATCTAGATTATTTTGCTTATTTTCCTAACATATTAGGAAATCTTAGTCTTAAGGTATAAATAATATACATGTATTTTTAAGTGATATTATTCATCACTCAAATAATATAATTTCATAAAATGATAATAATATTAATTCCTTTTGTTTATTAGGCAATAACAATACACACTCTATGACTATAAATGCTGGTCATACCATCGATCATTAAAATAAAAAGGTAATTAATACATCTAAAGAAACAAATTGTGATAATATTAAATGTTTAGCAAAGACACTTTACAAACTATTTTGTATTTGTTTCTACTTGATTTGGACAATAGAAATAAATTTTTCATTTCCTTCAAAAAGAATATACTAATAACAAAATTCCATTTAAGTCATAACTTCCCTACTGTCCTCCCTTTTCCTATAATTAAAAAAACATAAAGCTAATAACAAAGAGCAAAGGTTAAAAACCCAAAGTTGCAAACCACAGCTCATTTACATGACCAAATATAATTTAACACATCTAAATTCAAAACCTCACTGCAGTTTTTAATAGAAAAATATTTTATTAATTAAGATATATGAGATTAATCAATTCAACCAAAAATATAATATATAATGCATATAATATATCATTCTAATACCTGCTAAATGTTGCTGTTGCTATATAAACAATATTTGTTATTTTTATGAGAAAAAGGAAAGTTTATATAACAAAAGCATCTCAATTTTGTTCAAATACAAAATACTCATTTACAGTTTGACTTAAGTATTAATTCTTTATATTTGGTGTAAAGTGCTGTGTAAGTCTCAATAGTGACCTTAGTCAAACTGAAGACAAGCATAACTAACACAAAATTAAAAACCTATAAAAATATAATACTGTCAACAATGTTACTGAACATAACCTATCTTTCAGTGTCCTTGAAAATTTAAGTTTTAAACAGATATATTTAAAATTATATAAAGACATCACTGGAAACACACAAAATAAGCTCCAAAGTGAAAAACTTTCCAAAACTGAAATAACTTGCTCCTATAAAGTATTCATTCATTTATATTTTCATTCTGTCTTAGCATATTGACTGATCATTTACTAGGTGACAGCCACAAAAAAAAAAATTCTACAGTTCAATGGACAATCAAACCATCCAAGTATGTGTTCTTGGAGCTCTCATCTGACAAAGATAGCTGAAGAACATAACAAGGACACTTACAACACTCCTTCATACACTTCAAATCATTCATACACTCATATAACTCAGAAACTAATTAAGGATTTGATGTTGTCTAATAAATAGTTCTAAGCAGCTCTAGTGCACAGGTGAACAAACAACACGTAGTACAAAAATAACAAAAGGACATACAAAACAAAAAAGAAAAAAGGAAGACATAATATCAAATAATAATAAGAGATAGAACAAAAAATGAAATTGAGAAGGAAGCTTTAAAATGTCACTGGACATCTGGAATTCTACTTCAGGAAGGCAAAGGAATGTAACTTGTGTTAAAGAAGGTGCTGGCTGTAGAAATAAATGAAGAACAGGGATCCCAGCAGAAAGCAGAGCAACACAGACACATGCAGATAATTGGGCCACATCCCTTCAATATGGAATTATGGAAAATACTGCTACAGCAGTATATTCAAAGAAGAGCAGCAATTCAAAGAGGTGAGAGTGTGTAATTCACATAGCTTCTAAGAGTTACATCCCCATTAGCATAGCAACTTTGGTTTTTATTCTGACAAGAAAATCCATCATGAGCTTGCAAGTTGAGAAGCAACCTTCCAACTTACATTTTAATAGGACCCCTGTGGCACACACAGAAAAAAAAAAAAGATCACTTAAATGTCACTTACAATGAAGCAAGGAAAATATGGCAATTGAGAAAACAGGGTTGAGGTACAAGTTTTGCTTCTAACTAAAGCTAACCATGCATCCTCCGTCTTTTCCCACTTATCCCTGTAATCTCCTTGAAAAGAAAACTTGGGATGCCATTCAGTTGCAGAATATTATAGTACAGGCTCTCTCATGTCCTGAATCCTAAAAAACCTTGAAAGGATAGGACCAAAATAGTGACCAACAATGTACGGTGTGCCTAAAGAGAGTTACACAGAGAAAAAACATTCTCTCGGGCTTTCACAGAGAGCCAATTGGTCAAGCAATGACTCTGACTCATCCAGATTCCTGACACTGTCAAAGATATACAAACAGCTGTACATGGTTTCAGGATAAATCCTGAGGGGATCTGATTGACCTCGTCAGATACAAAAGTTACATTTTTTGTTAGATAGGTCTTGCTTTACTCTGGTCTTAACCATCCAGCAGAAAAGTCTAATCATGAGGTAATAAAACTAAAGGCAAAGAGTTCATGGACAAAAATCAAAATGCACATTTAAGACTTGAAACAATCAACAACTGGGACCACCTCCTGCTTACAAGTTTTTTCACATCAAAAGAAACTACTAAGAGCTGGGGAGATAGCTCCGAGGCACAAGTGCCTGCTGGGCAAGTGCAAAGTCGTGAGTTTGAACCCCGGTCCCACAAAAAAAAAAAAAAAAAGAAATTACTAACAGAGTGAAAAGACAATTCACAAATTTCGAAAAAATTTTAACTAACAAATACTCAGACAAAGGTCTTCTATCTAGAATTTGTAAAGAACTGAAAACCATGAGAGTCCCAAAATTCAAAGATTCAATCCAGAAATAGGCATCTGAGATGAACACCCACTTCCTAGAGAAATTCAACAAGCCTGTAAATACATGAAGAAATGCTCCACATCGCTAACCAATCGTGAAATGCAAATCAAAGCAACACTTATATACTATTTCACTGCACAAAGAATGACTACCATACAGAAATCAACCAACAAATATTGGAAAGGCTGTGGGGAAAAAAGAACAATTCTCCACTGCTGGTGGGAATGCAGACTGGTGCAACTATTGTGGAAATCAGTGTGGATACTCCTTAAAAAACTAGAACTGCAAATCCCAGTCAATCTAGCTATCCACCTACTGGGAATTTTCCTAGAAGAACTGACAAAATCATATCACAGTGATATCTGTGCACATATGTTCATTGCAGCACAATTTATGATAGTCAAATCATGGAAACAACCAAAATGCCCATCATCTGAAGAATGATTGAAAAAGACGTGGTATTTTCATACAATGGAATATTACTCAGCTTTTAAGAATGAGAAACTAGAAGACTTCATATATAAGTGGATGTATCTTGAACATATACTCATAAGTGAAATACACTGGACCTACATATAGTCTCCCTAGTGTAAGAACTCAAAAGATGGCTAAATAAATACATAAATAAATAAATAAATTTTGGGGGGTACCAGGAATCAAACTCAGGACCTTGCATTTTCTGCATCTTCAGCCTCTATAATGTTTTTTTTAGAAGAGTGACTTAAATACAAAATGTAATTGGAAATGTTAAAAAAATAAGGTTATTGAAAGTGTTAACAATGTTTAATTATTTGAGGAATCTTATATACCTATATCTAAACAGATACCTTAATCTAAACAGATCTGATGATGAAAATATGTAATACCAAAATTGTTAAATTTTTGTTCTTGTTTTGAAATTCTGTACTATGTGTACTCTTGTTTGTTGCTCTTTTTCTATCTTTGTTTCTGCTATTTTTACTCTTTAAAATAAAATTTTAAATTTTCAAAAAAAAAAGTGAAGCCATATTAATATACTGAGCTATAAAAAGCTCAAGTCAACACCTTCTGACATTACCAGTTGTGCTGATAACCCACTACTTTTATGGACTATTAGAGTATATATACAGCTACTTTCTCTTAGTTCAATGAGAAGAAAGATTTGTACTAATAGTGTTTATACAAGATATGAAGTTTGCATCTTATACTCTGAACAAATACTACAAAGATAACAACATGCAATGTATTAATTATTGTAACTGTCCTACTAACCTGTTGTGAAACTATGTCATTGCTGTTTCTTTCTCATTAAAATTAATATAAAATAAAAAATAAAACATAATGAAGCTAACTATATTTCCCTATGCACTGGATGTGCTGTCTGAGGGGTAGGTCAAGAAAAGATCAGTGCTTGGCTTGGGAGGGAATGAGCTGATTAGAACAACAAGATCAAATAGTAAGATGTTCAAAGAGAAACCACAATGGATGTGCAAGAAACACAACTGTGAAGATGATTCTCTTGGCTGAGGGTCAGACCCAACTTTAAAGTATTTATCAAACCTACTAATCCACTAAAAGCCTGACCATCTCAAGAATATCCTTAAAAGAATCTTAAAAAATGATTAGTTGATTGATTAGTAAATATCTGCAAACACTTGAAAGCCTCATTTAAAATAGTTTAATGCCAAAAGAGCAATATAGTACTAATATTTATATTTTTATTTTTCAATAAATCAATTCTTATTTTAACATTTATTTACAAATAATCTCCCTATGCCATATATGACTAAAATTACCTTCTTTTAGTGATTTATCCTTTAACACTATAAAAATATTTCAATTTAAGAGTTGTGGACAATTATCTGATGTATTAAAGTAAATAAAAAAAAAATGAATGTTTTGTTATACAGGTCTTGCTTCGACTTGCCCTTGACCACCCAGCAAGAAAAAAAAAATCCTTAATTACAATGCATGGAATGCAGAGCTAGATTGGTGAGATGAGCTTTAGGAGGCTTAGATTCAATAGCCTCCAACGTCACAAGCTTCACTGGTGGCACACTGCAATTGCAAAACCTTTGATTGTATATGTATCTGCTTC